>CAUJNA010001090.1:863170-880670 GCA_963377175.1 Effrenium voratum
AAAAGATGAAAACCCGACCAATTTTGACAGCCGAGTATGGGTATTGAGTTTAGACCCTTTGGACATCAACATGGAGGGTGCCCAGATGATTTTCCTGTTGGTTTCCCTTTAAACCGACCTCAAAACAGAGGCGCACCCAGGGAGCTCAGGTGATGACGCTGCTGCTGTCCGTGGGGCTGAAGAGGCTCTCCCTGCTCTGCGTGGATCTTCCGGCGGACAGCAAGATGCAGGCGGGGGACGGGGGGCCAAGTGAAGCGGCCATGGGGAACATAGGTGTCCCCTTTCATTTGTTTTGAAAAAAATGATGGCGATTCCTGGTGTACCTGGTTTAATCATCAAACCAGGGAAACCCATCTATTTCCCCTAAAAGGACACCTATGCTTGGGAACTGACCTTTAAAGCAAACATGACGTAGCCCTCCAGGGTACCCCTCCCCTACTAAAATAGACTGCAGAAAAAAAGGGTACCCTTATTCTAGCATCTGTGCTGGAGGATCATCCCAGCATGAGGTTGCTTGGCGCGTGGCGGCCCAAGCAAGAGGGTAAGAAGGGTTTTTGGTTGTTATTGTGCGTGAGTGGCCGAGGAAATCCCTTCAAAGTGATCAAGTAGTCAGTAAAACATGGCACACATTCCAAGCGGTTCACGTGTCTCACTTCCGTGCGGCACTTACATTTTGCACCATCCATGGTGTCATTTGACAGTTGCGAACTTCAAAACTGCTATGGCAGTGCACGGTATTGCCCAAACAGAAAACATAAGCAACACTAGGTGTCTGAGTCTTTCGGCAACGACATCCACACAAACACACGTAAATGTGTATATACGACATACATATATATATATATATATATACACATACATACATGTATGTGCCACTCTATCGCTTGACTAACGTTGTCATCGTTCAATAATTGCGTTGAATCCTGCAGTCAGGCCTTGCCTCCTGACTAATTGACTTGACGACGATAAAGCATTCCGGGTCCACTACGAGAACTCAACCTGAAGCGATAAAATGAAGATGTGGTTCCGACCCTTTCATGTACCATGGGTCTGCACTTGCAAATCCTGGAGCTGCTCACGTCACTTGCCATGTTGGGGTATTTCCAAAGAATGGGAAGCTGGGATGAATACCCCCCCCCCACCCCCCTCCCGGGTTTTCATGGTCTCATCAGTTTTGCATACAACAGCCGTTCAACCGCCCCTTGTTAGTTGGACGGGTTTATTTGGCCCAGTTGACGATCTCCTTCATCACATCCTTCAAATTTGGGGCCACTGACAGGCTGATACATGGATGTTAAGTCCAAGACAAGAGTCCCCCAGATTTCCGAGTTGCTTTCCCTTTGGTTTCCCTTTGATTTCCCTTTGGTTCCCCCCCCACGCCAGGACGAGCTTCAGAAGTCCAAGATTCCCCCGCCGGAGCCCAGGGACGTCGAAGCGCGGAGCCCTGGGTCCGCTTCTTTGTCCCCGGTTGGGTTGCTCGCTCGCATGGCCAGGCCCAAAATTTGGAGGGGGAGGCGTACCTTTTTGGCCCGCCTCGGTAAGAGTGTGCCAAGCCTGGTGGAAAACGAGCAGAGCCCTCTGCTTTGGGTCTGCAAGGGGGCCCGTTTAACATCAACTACCCAACGAAAGGTGCTTTGTTTCCCACACATCCAGTGGAGGTTTGGGCGGGAGTCCCTTTTGCTCCTGGAAAAAGACCGCACTGTGCTGCGCTTGGTCATGACGAAAATCACCCTTGGCGCTCTTATGGCAGGTTAGTGCATTGCCACAACTCGCGCCCATGGTGTTTGCTCTGCAATTGGATGTGTGTTACTTGTCTTTGTTTTGGTTGGTTTACAAGCTGGTTGAATTGCATCCCACCAACACACATGAACACCGCAGGCCCCTTTTGGACGACCACTTTGCAAGGGGATTTGTGCAACAAACTGGGCACAGGTGTCCGAGGATTTGCAGGCGCAGGCGCGCCGGATGGGGGCGAATTGCTGCATTTGCCCAGATGAGCGGGGAATGAATACACTTTGTGTGCCTTCTGTTGGTTTATTGTTTGTTGGCGGGGGGTCCGTCTCAAGCTGACAACCAAACAAGCATGGCGACTCGAAGTCTCAGAACTGATGCGTTCAGGTGCTTTCAAACCATCAAAATCCATCTCAATGGCAGCCATTTTGCGACCTCAGGGCTCAAGTGCTTGCTGGCACCTTTGCAATTCCGACTCCCCTTTGATCACATCATTGGGCTTTCTCTTGTCTGTTGAGATCTCTGTGGAAGTGAATTGAGATACAAAGGTTCATAACATATGCGCCAGACTCGTGTGTTTTTGTTGGGTGGGCAAATAAAATCGGCTTGCTTTGGCTGGAATGACCCAGATGTCATGTTTGGCATCGCGTTTGAGTAGGAGACATGGCTCAATCATCCAAAGAGCAAGGGCCTATAGCCACCTGAATATGCCAACCAACCTCTGTTCTCCGACTTACACCCGTGGTTATATGCTTATTTCAGGCAAGTCAGGTTAAACCTGGCTGGCATTCCTTCTTCGTCCCAATAATGTACTGTTACGGGGAATTCCCTTGACGTTTGCTCCCCCCCGAAAGAGCACACTGACATGGTGAACAAGTGGAGCTTCTCTGACTACAATGAGCTCATTTGAATTCGGTTACTTTCGCAGATATAGATGTGTCCCAAAGCGGTAGGGCCTACTTGAACAGCCCCATGACTAGAGGTCTGGGATGTGTCTTTTTCGAGGTTTCCCGTTTTGAAGCGAAACCAGAGGGAAAAGGCACCGTTTGGGTCACAATAAAATAAGGGATATCCGCCTTTTCAATTTACGTGGTTCTGGGTAGACCATTTTAATACCTGGTTTTGATTGTGCCTCATGGGATGGGTCATTGGTTGCAACTCGCCGTTTCCATAAGGAACCGCCTCCAAAGTGGTTGGACATGAACCGCCACCTAAATCATGTCCAAAAACAAAACATACCCACATACCCATACCTGGAGTCTCCATGACCCTTTAAAAATGGGGGTCATGACTTCTTTTTCTAGGGGTCATGGAGACTCTAGGTATTGGTGACCCGTTTGCCATTAAGATTCACACACCCGGACCTGTGCCATCCGCCGCCTAAGCCTTGCTCAGGCGGAGCGCGAGCTGCGCGCAGAGATCCTCCGCGAGCGGCAGAACAACAGGCAGTGTCAAAGTGGGGGGCTGGGGTTTGCCCCCTCCAAAGTCCTTCCAAAACCAACGCAAATGGCAAAAGCAGGCAGGGTAATTATGGGTGAGCCTCATCCAAAAGCCTTCCAAAACCAAGCCCAAAGTTTCAACAGGGTGCTTCTGAATTAATTCCGGAGCCCTCCAGGCGGTTTCCTTTTGGTTTCCCTTCAGCCTTGTAGCCTTTGGCACCCTCAAAACATAGCCACGCCTTCAGCTGCACGGTAGAAATCGATGTTGGAAACCTACAGAATCCTCTCATGGTGACCAACTCACCTTTGGCTTCCCAGTTCTGACCTACCAGTTTGCAGCCAGTTGCTTGATTGCTCGAGTGTTTGAGTGGTTGTGTGCTTCAGTGGTGGATTGTTCTTCAACAATGTTCTTTTCTAAGCCCAAGTATCCCCAGCCCCGGAGCCCCTGAACATGCCCAAAGCGAAAAACATGTGCATTGGCTGAGACCCAGCTGTCGCTGCTGTTGTTTGTTTGTTGAACCGGGGGGAGGAACAAAAGCACCTTGTCCAGGGACACCTTCATGGGTTTCGGTCAACCGACACAAGTGGAGATGGGTTTCTGGCCATTGCTTAGCAATGAAGCACAGCGACCATGCAGGGGATTTTGTTCTCTGCTTGTGGAAAGAAACAGTGACCAGAAAGGATGCATCTATTAGTGTAACCCTTTGAATCTGGTCCCTGAGCGGCTTGTCAAAGCGCAAGTTCTTTCTTCCCAGCAAACCCTGTTCAGAGCGCTCAGAATCGCAGACTTTGAAAGTCCTTTTGTTTTGACTTTTCCCAGGGCAAGGGGTCTTGTTGCAATTCGGGTTCCCTTTGGCTTCCCTTTACTGATTTGGTGGTTGCAATTTGTTTTTGCTCCTACAATGTCCGGTTTTCTCTTGGATGTTGCGCAGGCACATCGATCTGGGATTTGGGATGCGTAGCATTCACATAAAGTTGCTGTCACACCAGTTGATTTGCCCTTCATTTTTATCTTGGCTTTGTGGGCCCCAAATCAGGCTCCGCCAGTTGCAATGAAGTTGACAACTTTCCTTTCACGGACCGCACCTGAAAGAGCGACCTTCAAATGTAAGCTGATCTATCCGGAAAGCTTCCAGGAGGCTACATGGTCAAATTCGTGGGGAGTTTTCACCATCGCAAGGGTCCCTCCTTAATGGGCAGCAAGACCATTGCCACGGAGGTTTGACCATGGCACGGCACATGGAGCCGCCTGAAAAAGGCAGCTGCTGTGTGAGGTGTTCATTCCTTTCGGCTTTCGGCCCTTCAATTGATGTGAGGCAACAATGGTTGGCAACGAGCGGGTGAATTTTGGAAGAAAACACCGTAGTTTGGCGCAACCACAAGGAACACTTATTTGAAGTGTAACTTCGAGTGCATCCTCCAACTGTGGTTGGTTTCCCTTACCCAGGGAAACCAGACCTGGAAATGTGGCTGTCCCGAATTCCTGTGCATCATTCCCCTTGGTGGTTTTTCGATAGGGATGATGGCAAATCAGATGCATCGGCCAACACTCCATCAAAACGAGTTCCATTTAAGATTATTCACATGTTGTTCATCAGAGGGCGCTTTGTCTTGGGTAAAAGCTTAAATGTGGGACCTGTTGTTGGACATCGTTTTTTTCTCTAAAAAAGAAAAAACATGCCCGCCAACTAGTCTTATATCATGCACAGTTTCTCTGAAACCAGTCCCACGTTCAGAATACGTTTAGTTTTGACACGTTCCCATTATTGCCGTGTTTGTTTGCAGGTCATTTTGTTAGTCAAGGGCCAACACGCGTCGTCAACTCAGGTCGGCGTTTGAGCGTGGCACACCCCACCCCACCCCACCCCACCCCACACCACACCAAACCACCCCACCCCATACCAAACCACACCAAACCACGCCACCCCATACCACACCACACCACCCACCCACCCACCCACCCTCGAAGGCACCGTCGAGTGGACACCTTGGGACCCTGGCGCCCCTTGGCACGCTGGCTCCAGGCGGGCGGTGCGTCAAACGGCCCGAATCACCCAAAACATTGTAAATAAGTCTTGGGCGGTTCTCAGCCATCCCAACGTGGAGCCATTATGGCCCCTGGCCATTTAGCCCCTTGGACTAGACTTCTATGCGTATCGTGCGACAGATTTCGTGGCTGTATCCCTGTTGGACGTTTCTGGGCCTTTTGAGTTCCTGGGCTCGAGTGTTTTTTTTTTGGAAGACCATGGTGGTGGTAAACCAACGGCCCAGACGGCTGACTTAAATGCCTGGTAGGGCCCTTCAAGGCTCCTGAGAGCGTCATGGAGAATTGGCTTGGCACGGTTCCGCTTTTTGCCCCACAGGCCGCTGAGCGCAGTGTGAGCGAGAACCTGGTATACTACAGGACTGTCGGACCCGGGACTCCCTAGATGTCCCTTTTGGCTGATTCAAAACATCACCTTTTGGGGGCAGGGCAGTTGAACGTGAGTTTGGCTTAATTGGGGTTAGGAATGAGGGTGGATGAACCACCAATCAAGATTTACAGCGCTATGAGTGCGAATCGTGTTTGTTGTTTTGTTTGTTTCTCCTCGGATAAGTGTAGTGTGGGACTCGGCTTTGGGCCTTTGCGATTTTCTGCTGGACCAGCCATTGTTAACTCCGAAGAAAACCAAACGGTCTGTTTTGCACCCAGTTCTTTGATCCAACTTGGCCAAACTACGCATTCCTTGGCTGCCAGCCATCCCCTCGGCTTTTTGGCTTTTTAGTGTTTAGTGGGGGTTTCCATTTGTCCTGCTAAAAGTTAAACTTTTAGCGCGGGATCTGAGGACAGCTCAGATTCATATTGTACTTTGCTCCGCGTGCCAGTTGGCAACTTGTCAGAACGGGGTGAAGGAGTCAGCCTCATGAGAGCCTCCAAATACTCTGCTTTCTGTGTTTGGACTGTGTAAATTCAACGCATGGCTTTGACACCCGGCAAGGATGACGGCTAGCGATGAGTGAGGAAAGTTCTGTTTCAAAAGGGTGTACAGCTCTTCAGAAGGAAGACTACGTTTCATCTGCACAACTACGTAGCGCCAGTATTCTCAATCATGGAGTCCAGCTTTATCAAGAGAGCTCACCCGGAAAACAAGCACTGAACTTTCAATCATCACCAAGGTACCGGTGCTTCCATCGAGATGTCGCCCACAAAGGAGCATGTTCACTTGCAGGCACATGGGTGAGAAGGCATCTGAAAGACGAGTTTCCTCTTAAAGGGACTAGTCAGTTTCCATAGGTCAAGCTGGAACTCCAAGATCTCTGGTTTGCGTTTCACCAGGTCTAGGGTTCAACGCAAGCGACCCGGGCTATGCGTAAGGCGTAGCGGTGAGTGAGTTCCATGGCCAGTGGCCAGCGTTTCTCCCGAGTTGCTGGCCGGGGCGAGGGCAGTGATTTTTAAGTGGGCAGCTTCTCAAAGTTGGGGGACCTCATGGCTTCACGGCTGGCCTGTGCTTCGCAAAAGCAAGAAATCAAGGGGGTCCCCCTGTTTTGAGAAGCTCCCACGTGAACTTGGGATGAGTTTGGAGAAGCGTACCTTTTTCTTTTCCGGAGGGATCGCCTGAAGGGAAATGATCAACGTGACGGACCCCTCTGACTAGTATGGTCCTTCGGAGCCTTTCAAAGGTTCGCCCTAACGCCTCAGGCCGGCCGTTTTGGGCTGGAATGTGTCACCGTTGAGCCCGGTAGGCCTTCAAGCGCTTTCCAGTCAAGGGCTGGTAGGAGCATCCAGAGCTGGCAAGGCGGAACAATCCATGTGGGTATGGGTCAAAATAAAACCACAGGGGACCGCATGGTTTAAGTCTTTGGTTCCATTTATCAGGGTTCCATTTGGGGTACCCATTTTTGACCCACAGCCATGTCTCGTCTCTACCAAACGCTTTGCCGGTTTCGGGTCACTCCGTTCCCGTGATTTCTCCACTCCGTTTCTATCCGAGTGCACCTGCGAGGCCGCGATGTGTACGGGAGAAAAAAAGTTGGCCCTCTCTGCGTCGGGCGAGCGGGCCAGAAAACACCCACATGTGAGCAGCGCCCAAAACCCGGATTGGCCATGTTCGTGGATGTTTCTACAAACTGGTTTCAATAGGGTTATAGGAAGGCGTCTACAATCCTTTGCAGCCGTATCAGTAGAACCAAAAGTCAATGGATGTTGAGTTTTTAGCACTGATCATGTGCCGAAATGAGAGGCCACGATCTAGGATCGTTTCAGCAAAGCTAAGTTCGGTCAAGCGTTCACACACAAGTGCACCTTCACGACACGCAAAATATGGCGCTCTTACGCAACCATTTTGTGTCCCGTTAATTCTGACTTGGGAATCATAGCATGCCCAGACTGTCAGGGTTTATTGAATGGGTTTTGGGTGAGTGCGGATGCGCGTAGCGGGTTTCAATCCCAAACACGCCCATATATATATATATATGCAACATAGCTTGCCCACATTCGCCCTCATGCCTCATGGGTCAGTTGGCATATGGAGGGTTGATCAATATTCCTTGATTGGGACATATCACATTTTTCTTGATTTCCCCCAATGCGTATCCCATGTAAAGGATCTTTGGACCAACCTCCATAAAGACAAGGCGTGTGGGAATCAGCCCAAAACCGTTGTGTCTTCAGTTAAAACCGCTTCGAAAAGCGCAAGGGCCTGCCAGCCCACGGAGAAAAACCTGGCCCAAAGGTCTAAGGGGTTCATGTGGGTCTGTGTCAAAATAAGGATACTCTCCCTCTCAAAAAGAAGACAAGCAGACCAAAGAACACCAAGGGTGGTTTTCCTTTTGATGGTACATATGTCAAATCAACGCCAAAAAAGGAACCCTCAAGCCACACACACACACACAGAGAACATTGCGCCGAAGCGTTTGATACGTAGGTTTGCATGGCCATGTTGACTTTAGGGGATTTTGAGAAGCGTGACTTGCTCTCTCTTTTTTGGGGGGGGATCCATTGCCACGGGAGTTCGGATGGCCCCGAAGATTTCGCCGCCCTTCCCCATTTTGAGCTGCCCACCCGAGGTTGGCTGGACCATTCTGCTTGCAGGCGCGAGGCTGAAAAATCGGGCATCCCCGACTCAAATCAACCCCGAGCGGGTTGCCTCCTTTGGGGGGGGGTGTCATTTCAGGAGTTGCGCCTTTTATTTTTTTGGGGGGGGTGGTCATGTCTCCAGCGGACATTTCCATCATGTGGGTTGCCCCCAGGACACGACTGGGCGGACGTGCTGGACCCACAAGTTCCCCTCCAAAGATGGTCCAACAAGACCTGACTATTTGATGGTTGGGGTGCACAGCCCTTGATTTTTGGACCAATTGAATCCTCCTGCCAAGCGGCGGCGTGGAAAACCCAGGCGATTTTCCCAACAGTGGCCCATTGGGTTCCGCGCAGATTGGTGCAGAAACGGTCCCGTGCCTGGTCACCGCAACGCAAAAGCCACGCTGCGACTCATTGGGCCCACCTCAGAAGAGACACAGTTCGACCGTCTCAAGCTTTGAACGTGGTGGGGGTGTTGGGGGTGGGGGGTGGTGGGGGTGGTTGGGGGGGTGGTGGGGGTTTGGGGGTGGTGGGGGTGGTGGGGGTGGTGGGGGTGGTGGGGGTGGGGGTGGTGGGGGTGGTGGGGGTGGTGGGGGTGGTGGGGGTGGTGGGGGTGGGGGTGGGGGGGGTGGTGGGGGTGGTGGGGGTGGTGGGGGTGGTGGGGGTGGTGGGGGTGGTGGGGGTGGTGGGGGTGGTGGGGGTGGTGGGGGTGGTGGGGGTGGTGGGGGTGGTGGGGGTGGTGGGGGTGGTGGGGGTGGTGGGGGTGGTGGGGGTGGTGGGTGGTGTCACCAGACTTTGGGTTTTCCTGAAAGTCACAACGTACCCTCCCTCCCACTAAGATAGCATCCGGAGGGAACCTGGAAGATCAATTTCCTCTTGAAGGCCCACAAATGTCAGATGCCACCACATGGAACCTGACCCTCGGGGGCTCCGTTCAGTGGGAGTTATAACCAAGATTACGATCACCACTTACCTGAGCTACCTTTTTAGTGTACCCAAAATGGAACCAGCTGAGTACAACCTGTGGTCCCTGGGTGGGAGGGTAGCTTTTGGCGACCTGGCCAAGGGTCAAAACCCCGTACCCCCAGTGAACATCCCAATCCAACCACTAAAATAAGAAGCCTAAAATGAGTGATGAATTCACCTATCAACCAAAAGATCCCAAAACGGTTTTTACCCATGGCCACCTCTGACTCGGTCGCTTTCGTTTCGCTTCAGGTGCGCTTCGGGCCGAAGGACGGGCGCCCCGGACGCCGGGAGCACCACAAGTTCGGGGCGTCCAGCCGCAAGGGCACGCGGGGAGACCAAGAGACGCGACGGAGGAGTGGGACCAATTTTTGGCGCGAGGAAGGGGCGGGCGGGGTGTTGTTTTCTCTTAAAAAAACACAAGAGAACAAGGTTGTTTTGTGTTTTCAGCATGGTGTTTGCCTGTTTGTTCTCCTTTTCGTTCCTTCGGCTAGTTGAAACTACTGTCTCGAAAGGGGGTGCGTGAGGCAAAGCTTCCAGCTGTCGCTGTGCTTTGTCTTTAGTTGTCTGTTCGCGTGTGTTTGACTGCTCTTTTCTAGGGGTACCTTCCCCATTCTTTCCAGGGATCCATCTTTCTAGAAACCTCCAGAAACCCAGGGAAAACGCTTGGTTTTGGAAAAGAACGATGCAGGAAAATAATGGGGAATCACCCCCAGATCTTTCTTCGTCGTCCTCCTCTTATGTTTCCTGTTCTTCTTTTCCAACCCCAAAGAACGCTTGTCCCAAAAGATCACCACCTCTTTCCTGGGCAGGATGCAGTATACACAGTTGTGCTCCATTGTCGAGCATACAGTTGTGCTCCAGCTTGAATCGAGGCATGAACCATTGGTTGAAAGGGTCTGGCACACTGCCTCTTACCTAAGGTGCCCTTGTTACTTTTGCAATAGACCATCACGTGACCAGTTGTAATGTTGATTGGGGACACTTTGGTGGACATGATTTGCAGCGTGTGTTTTTTGTTTTATGTCCACCAACCCCTGAAATCAGGGGATGACCCCCCTGTTGAAAGCTTAAGTGCGCGAGCGAGCTGAGGTACTTTTATCGGTTTCACAAGCTGGTGGGCAAGGCCAACTGGCGGAAGTATCTGGAGCGCTGCTTGTCAGATGGGTTCCCCCCAGAGCACAGAAGCTAAGGCTTCATAGGGGCTGGGGTGGAGGGAGGGGAGGGGAAGGGAGCCCAAAAAAGCCCTTGCTAAGCCCTTATTAAGGCCTTGTTTAGGGCTTATTTGGGCTCCCTCCGCCTCCCCTCCCTCCCCCCAGCCACCATAGGGGAAAGCGGGGTACGTAACCATTGTACGGAGGATATGGACTTGCATAGTTTCTGGCGAGCTCACCTGGAGGTAAAACGGGCTCAGGTTTTGGACATATTGGTAAAAGTTGCAGATGGAGCATATGGCCCAGCTTCCCTCGGGTGGGTTTGGGGGTAGTGGAAGCCGGCTTTGAGTCAGGCTCTGTGAGAGGCCCGGGCCCATGCTCAGGTGGACGAGATTTGAAAGCAGCGGGAAGTCATCCAAAAGCTTTAGGGAGGTTTGAGGATGTATTGCGGTTTGCGCAAGCTTTTGCCGCAGACGGCAGTTATGCTATCATCCCACTCCCCCTGGCTTCATCGCAAGAGTGTAGTTCCCATAGGCTCCCAGGCAAAGCATGAAATGAAAGAAACCAGTTGAAAGGGCCCTCTAGTTTTGGTCATGTTGCAAGTTCACCAAGAAGTTGGACTATTCCCCTGGCTGGTCGCTCCTTTCAAAATCGCACCCCCCAATCCACCGGGCAAGCTCTCGAACCGCTAAGACTCCCTAAGAAGGCTCCTAATCCGGGGGAGCTTCCCCTCAGCGAGATATTGGTCTAGTACACCTTTTCAAACCAGACTTTGCTTTGAGCATGGCCTCCTCCGCCAATATCCTGCCTTCTTTTACCGCTGGGTAGCTGCATGTGCCCTTCTACCCTTTTTGGGAGGGTTCCCCTACGAAAATAGACTACAGAAAAAAAGGGTACCTGTATTCTACCCTCTCTACTGGAGGGCCTAGTTAGGTTCCCTCTGGTTGGTTTTTCCCAAGAAAGAACTGCCCTGCCCTGGCAAGGGTTTCGGGAAGCACTCCTGGCGGCATCTCCCAGGCTATATGGCGCCTCGCGCCCTGGAGAATCGCCAGAGGTGGGGGTTCCACAGACGGGCACGGCGCGAGGTGCGGGTTTCATGAGGAGACGGCGGTTCTTCACTCACTATGAGCAACTGATATCTGATCTACTGTTGGTTTGGGGAAGACTTTGGAGGTCCCCACAAAAGCAGGCAAACTGCCAGGCTCCCAAGTGCTTTCAAGCTGGCCTGGCGCCACGACCGCTTGATTGGGGAGTTCCTGTGCCGCGGCGACCTATGTCACGGAACTGGGCCTTTCCGTTCTGGGGCGCAAGCCAAAGCTACACACTTCCATCTTTCCGTTCTGGCACGGGACCACTACGTCACGGCGCCGGACCACTACGTCAATTCACCGCCCCGAGCCCTCATTCCACGGTTCCGACGCCCTGCGTATTGTCTTAGCCTGGTTCTTATAAGCAATTCTTTCGGACCCTGTTGCAGCACGTACTATATCAAGCTGTCTTCTGACTAGTTGGATGTTTCTCAAAACTATGGACTCCGTCCTTAACTTTGAGAACCCAGCCCTGGGTTCCTGGGTTGTGGTCTGTTGACTGGTCCCCTGTCGGTTTTGGTTTTGCTCTGCCAGCTGTTCACCTATGCCAGATCAGGGATAGCCGTACCATCCTAGTGTGGACTGCCTATGAGTGGCAATGTGGTTCAGGTTCCCCCAATCCCCAATTTTCGGTCCAGCTCTTTGGCCAACAGATGAATGCTCCAATTGTTCACTGGATCCTCCAACTCCCTTGCTGTTGGGGGAGTTGCCCACTAAATGGTCAACTCCAAACAGGGTTCTAACCACCGTTCTACCGATGGAACTCAGGCAGATCATGTCGGCAGAGTGGGCATGCCGAAGGAAAACCAACAAAGGAATGGTGATGGACCCTCAAAGTACTCGTCAAAAAGGGAATCTACCTCATAATTTGTGGAAAATCACTCATTTTAGGGTAGTTTGAGGGTCCAGGAAAATTCTGTTTGTGCGAATTTGCTTTGCCCCTGGCGAAGTTGGAGTGCGTCAAGGGCTTTGGCTCAAGGAATGATGCTACGTCCATGGCCTTGTCAAAAAGATGAGCCCTTTTGGGCCCCGTCGTTTGCCGTCGTTTGCCCCCAGCTTCCGGGGAGAAACCAAACAAGGACCCCTTTTGACACTCCAAGACAATCATTCTTGGACTGCCTTTCCTCTTGTGCCGGTGAAGTTATTCCCACTCAACTTTGTTGGGTTGCACGAATCCTCCGCACGGGCGACCACCCCCACTGAAGTTGGCTGTTTGCTAAAGGTGGCGGGTTGTAACCTAGGCAAAACGGGCCCAACCTTCCTTTCAGGCCTCTACTAGCGGATCTGTTTTGTGCCAGGGGATAAATGATGTCCGCCAAAGGGATCAACGATGAATGAATTCAATCTCTGGTCAAACTACCCTTAAACGTATGTTATTGCTCAAAGTTATGTGCGATTGCCTGAAAAATAGGTGGTTGTATCCTTGTCAGGGGTAGTTTGAGGCTCCATCAGCAACCAAGCGCGGCCAAATCAAACCGGGCGCAAGGTGGATCCCCACGCCCTACGCCACCTACACCCAGGGGAAGCACGCCCACTCCTGGAACTGGCGCCTGCCCAAGGCGCGAGTCGTCGAAAACGCGTTGGAGAACGAGCTCCAACGTGAGTCGTTGGGTGGTCCAAGTTGCGGCTTTTTGGAGTCACTGTTGCGATCGGTTTTTGGAGTAAAGTGCATGGACAAAAAGCAGCAACTGGCGATCCAGGTCGTTGGGTGGTCCAAATTCAGCCACTAGGTCCCCCCGGGCCCCTTAGTGCCCTTCTCTCCCCTTTCTTGGGGGAGGGTTCTTTTATTAAAATAGACTACACACAAAAAAGGTAGCCTTATTCGAAGCCCTCTGTTGGAGGACCTAGACCAGGGGCCGCAGGTTGTACTTCTTATTTCCATTGTACCACCTGGTTCCATGTTGGGTACACTAAAAATAGGTACCTTAGGTAAGTGGTGCTTGTAAGCCTGGTTATAAGTCCCACTGAACGGCGACTTGTAACCATGGCTTCGGTAGCCAGGCTTACTAACCACTTACTACCCTCCCTGCAATGGGGGATCCCTTTAAAAGGAAAATGGTCTAAATCAGGACCCCCGAGAATCAGGTTCCATGTTAGTTTGTGGGAGTGTACCCAAAATGGAACCCGCTGGTAAATGGAAACAAGGACTAAAAAATCCTGTGGTCCCTGGTGGTGTGGTTTTGCCCCATGCTAAAAATTATGCGAAACCGAGCGTTGTTCAACAAATATGTTGTCACTTCCTAGGTTCATGGACTTTAGTCAATTGTTGGGTTCGGACTATTTGAACGGCAAACATTTTTTTGTTTAAAGCTTTTTCTAGCCAATCCACTCAGGAAGTGAGTAATGGATCCTTTTTCATTTATGCCAGTGCCCAGGGGTTGCCTTCACACCCCATGGGTCAACACCACTATTTGGTGTTTGAGGTTTGGGGTCAACACTGCTCAGGGCTTAGAGTTTTGTTTTGGGGGTTTGGGTTCAGGGCTCAAGGTGTTGGATTTGGTTTAGCGTTCAAGGTTTTGTTTGTAGTTCGCGCTCTCGCGGCAGGCATCTCTCGGTCTACTGGCAACAGCACTTTCTCCATTTCAGGGCCTTTACTTAGTTTCAACTGTTTGAGGTTTGTTTCCTGCATCTTCGGGCTTGCCCAAGGCCCTTGCGCATCGTTTGAGCTTTGTGTGCAGATTCCGATGGGTTTGTCGCTTGCCAGTCCCGTATAGAAATTATGACGTTGTATCATGTTCACAGGCATGACAATATACAGACTTGTTGAACTCTGTCTTTATAATGATGCTGCTGTATTGTTTGGAGGAGTCAGCCCGTTTAAAGTGACCACCAACAAATGGTGCCCTTTCTTTCTGAAGAGTTTCATTTGAGTTAGCATTGCTGGATTTGAGTTTCCATTTCATTTAGTATTGATGGATTTGAGTTTCCATTAGATGTAGTGTTGCGGGGTTGAACATGTTGTTTTTTCCAGGTGCCACAAACCGCTAACTAAGGCTAGGTTTTAAATCAAAGTATGTGATTCAGTGCGCGAGTTGTTGTTTGTGTCCGCAAATGGTCGTCTTGACGTTCCCTTTGTTTAAGGGTCGAATTGTTTGGGTTCAACACATGTTCTGTGTTTGTCCTGGAGGTTTTCAGCGGTGCTGATTTCAGTTGTGTTTATCAATCGTCTCGGGCGGTTCGGACGGAGTGGACGGTTCTTCTTTTGGCCATGGGAAGCCGTGCGCGAGGCTTGCTGACTTGGGTCTGTTTGAAGGTACACCCTTTTGGTTGGGTTTTAAGGGAAGCCAAAAGAACACCGAGCATCTCTTCTTCAGGAATGTCGCGTGTCTTTGATTCGCATGCTGTTGCAAGAGGGGTAAAACCTTCAACTTCCTGTGCGACCAATCGCTGCTGTGTTGGTGTGCTGTGCAAACATGTTTGCGAAACTGGTTTCAGCTCTGAATGTTTGAGTTTGAAAGCACGGCCAGTTGGTCATGTCTGCCTGCATGTTTTTTTTAGGAGTGCATGAAGGAGAACTCAAGCGCAACACGTCCTCTTAAAACGAGTGTGTGGTTCATGTTCTGGATGTGGGTGCTGCAGACATAATTCCCCCGCACATGGAATCCAAGATGTGCTTCCCCCCCCCCCTCCAAAGAAAACACACAAGACAGCAGAAAACAGACTCGTGAACCTGAAGTTGGGGGACGGCATTGTAGGAGTTGTGGGGAAGTATGGGTGTCTTGTGTGCATTCCGTGGGTCGTGCAGGGGAATCAGACCGGTGTCCTTTTAAAGGGAGCCCCGACGGTCCGGTTCCAGGCTAATTGGTGGGCAGGTACCTTGGCTTGAAAGGAGGGAGTTGACTGGCAGGTGAACCCTGTTTTGCATGAAGCTCTTATGGATCTGTGGAAGCTTCAGGAAATTCGGCCAACGTGCCAATTTCGTCTCCCGAACTCTAAGATACCAAGGGGTTGTGTGTGTAAGTAAGTATGTAGGTGTGGCTCAAAATTAAACAGGGGGGGTTACGCAGGTTTCCACTTACCAGGGCAACCCATTTTGGAATTCCGGTTTTTTGAGCCACAGCCATGTAGGTGTGTCTGTACCCTTGGCTCGAAAGGAAGCCCAGTGCCACCAGTTGGGTCCCAGTTCCCCGGCCTTCAGGGCCTGGCCGCGGCCACCACAGCGGATGAGGTGCTGGAGGTGGGGTCGGGAGTTGGGTGGGAAACCAAAGGGAAACCATAGGGAAACGAAAGGTAAAACCGAAACCAAAGGGAAAACCGAAACCAGAGGGAAAAGAGAGTGACGCCCTGTGGGCCCTGGTTTTACAGTGCTTTTGACACGGAAAACCGAGGGAAAACGAAGGAAATTCAATGGAAGACCATGTTTGGGTGGAGAATGGGGTCTTAGAGCAACTGTCCGTTCCAAAGGGGGCACGTTTTCAAGTGATCAACTACATAGCTCATGTGGATAGCCCGCTGGGTCTCAGAAAGGCTTCTAGCTTCCATTTGCTTAAGAATACGTTTTATTTTCCCCTGTTGGTTTTAAAGGTCATCTATCACTACTGGAAACATGTTTATCTTTCCTAGGAGGGCTTAAGCAAACGGAGGTTATTTTCCGCAACCCGGGTAGAAAGGATCATGTTCCACACCCCTGGGAGGTTTCCCTTTGGGTCGCTGGAGTTCAGGCACCGAAGAAAGGGCTTCCGGGTGTCTCAAACGAGGCTGGCCAACCAGAGACCTGGGCTTGGTAAAAGCGCCCAGTGCACCATCTCACCAGCTTCTTTGCTCAGTTGTTCAGCGGCACCCTTTTTCCCCTTTTTTTTGGTGGCTGCCCCACTAAAAATGGTCTTCCCAACAAAGGGGTCCCTTTTTCCAGGGTCACTGAACAACTGAGTTTGGTGTCTTCCTTATATTTGAATTGGTAGGCAGAAGCAAACAAATATGCGAATGGACAAGATCCTGCACCAGTTGTATTAGGGAGTAGGGCGCACCAGTGTTCAACAACCTCGACGCTTTGTTAGCCGTTCAGCTTTGTCACTGTTTGTTCCACGCCCTGCCAAAATGGATGCATAGTTTGTGCGTTTCACCACGTTGCGTTCTTTTGTTGGTGGTGGAAAGCCGCTGCTGGGACCACCACCATTGCCCTGGCGTTGCTTCTGTTTGAAGAGATTCACATGCATTCGTCGTCTCATAGGGGAGCCCCAACCTGGTTGGTTTTTTCACTCTTGCGTTCAAGAGAGCAAACCCTGCCTTCTACAGCGCTACAACCTCCCACGTTTTTGCACAGGTTTGGCTCCAGTTCCGGCACAAGCACCCCAAGAGGACTGTCTTGGGCTTGTGAGCGCGCTTCTCGAACTAAACTTGAGGACTTGATGTCCGCGAGTCCGTGCCGTGTTTCATGCTCCAGCTGACGTGAATGCCATAAACTTTGCTTGCAGGGTACCCTTATTCTAACCTCTCTACTGGAGGACCTAGTATCTCACACCTTCCCAAACGACAGATCCAAGTCAGAGTCTTCCCAGGTCGGGGAAAGCTTGAGGGCTTTACACCCATTTTATGTCCATCAGTCACCAGAATGTTAACCCCGGATGAATAAACCCCTGGTTGATTACTAGGGGGTGTCCCCTTTGAGTGGGGATTAATCACTTTTGGAGGGAACATCCCCCTAAAAGTGGGACGGGTTCATTAATCCTGGGTCAACATTAGTCACCCGAAGATCTTTGGAGATAGCTTGTGCTTGTTCCCCAGCACCAGCTTCCTTGGATTCGCACCCCCTATGCCCCCTCACTCCTGTAGCCCGGCAGCCCTCGCTGTCCAGATGCCAATCAGGACCTTTCACTACTTCAAGGTGCTGAAGAGGCCTGACCCCCTTTTGGCTTATTTTTGTGACAACAGTTACATTTGGTCAAGACAATTTGTTGTTTTTCCCTGTTGGTTTTAAAGGGAATCTATCACTGCTGGAAATATGTTATTTTCATTTTTCCAGGGGTTTAACAGGTGCACCTCTGTGAGAAAGCACAACGGCTTGAGCCTCTTCAGCATGGTTCACAAGGACAGCTCTTAATTTGGGCTGAGTTGGATCCCAAG
>CAUJNA010001090.1:885670-925670 GCA_963377175.1 Effrenium voratum
TTCCAGTGCTTGAGTCTATGGGTGGAAAGACAATCCAATGGCTCATTCGGAGGCTGCGCCAAATCAAGGTTTGGCAGTGGACGTCATCCCAGGCTGTTGCTAAGATTGACGCCATACAATGTGTTTTGAGTCCTGGGCCAAGTGCACACAGCAGAGGTGATTTCTTAAACACGGCTAGAGCCTGCAACGAGAGGCCAGGAGGCTCATTGCAGGACGAAACAAGTGATCATGCGACAACCATCAACTCGTTGAGTTCTTTGCATGGCTCGGTGCTCAACAATATGTGTTGACATGTTTTCCCGCAAAGATCACCAAAAGGGAGTTTGCTTTAAGTTTTACTGACCTGCTATTTAGCACCCAGACAACCTTGCTAAGATGTTTTTGCTTTCCTGTTACTAACACCCGAAAGGATACCGTCGATACAAACACACCCGTTCTAGCGGCACCCTCCCCATCCTTTCAAAGCTCCATTTCTTCGAGCAAGTGCCAAACACCAAAAACAATAGTTACGGGGATTCCACCCCTAGACCCAAGCTTATAGTAGGGCCCAAATCCAACGACAGGATGAAGGCCTGCATGCCGCTGTCCCTGGGTATATAAGCCGGTCTCTTTGATTTCCCCAGAAGACAAGGGGATGGATATCTCTTACAACCATATTCTGGAGAATCCTCCAGATTGTAGCCTAGTGCCCGTTCTTTCACCGTGTTTTGATTTTTTGAATATGTCATAGGAGTATTTCCAGCCCTCCCCTTTGCACCCATCCCATGAATGCCATGCCGGCGTTTCCCTTGCTGAGGTGTCGCGCTTCCTCCGCAAGATGCTGCCCAAGTGCCCATCGAATCGCCGCATCAAATGGGCGATTTTTTTGGGTTGCCATTGGGAAAGTACCGTGAGCCGCACTCACCAAGTAACCATAGGATATGTGTCAACCAAATCCCATGTCAGTTGGGAGCACACTGTCTGTTTGCCCATGACGAGTAGCGGACAATGAGACCAGGGCATGTTGTTTGGGTAGGCGCCTATCAGTTTCATCTGGTCCTTTCCAAAATGCCTTGCTGCGCAAATGCATGGCCCCCCAAAAGTATGAGAGTCTTGGAAATGTGCCAGGCTTGTCTTGAAAGAAATGGGGGGAAAATACGGACTGCCCTGTTATATTGAATTAGATGGGGAATCAGCTCCCTATTCCAACACACACACACACCCATATGGATCTGCCTTTTTTGTTGTTGACCTTTTATGTCGTGGTTTGCCTTTAACACCAGGACACCCACCATTTGGGGGGTCCAATTCTACCGACAGACCCAGACCAACCAGGTACACGAGCCACCAGCTGGTGGTGGCAGCCCATGCCTTCGGCCTGGCGAAGCTGCAGGCAGGGCAGTCCCTGGGCGTGAAACTGTTTTGGGGTTTGGACCATTTGTGTGGTGAATACGAAGCTCGGACTTAAAAAAAAACAAAAACATCGACTCAGGAAGTGAGCGTCGCTTTTTTTTTCCGGGGGGAACCCCAATTGAAAGTTGATCTCTATTTTTGGAGGAACTCAGTTGGGGGTGGATCTATATTTCTGGCTTTTAATTGACTAAGGCTATTTTTCGCACATTTGGTGGGGACATATCAGCCATCATGGTTTAACGGTTTCCCCAATGGTCATTTCATGTCAAGGTCCCTTTTGATCAGCCTGCATAGCTTCGAGTCCGCCGAGTCCGCCCCGCCCACATCCGGCCGGGACGTCGACCAGAGCAAATCCCTTGGCCGTGAACCTCCAATCCTCTGATCTCATCCGGGAGGAGTGCCTGGAGCCCAAGTTCCTCTGCATGCTCTGCATGTACCACCTGTGTCTCTTTGGAGGGTACCCCACGATTTGTGCGCTTCAGGAAAACCCAAAGAACCCACAAGGCATTTTAGGGGTTCCCCACTTTTGAGACAAACCCGAATTTGGGAACAACAAATAAATAAACTTAAAAAACAAATCCCCCCATTTTTTTTGAGAACTGCGTCGTGACTCATGCCGAAAAACCCAACCAGGATAAGCACATGATGGAGGAGATCGCCCGCCTGCTCGCGTCTCGGGCTGAGAGTGCCATGGCTTTAGCTTTGAGATTGTCACAGCTCTTTCCGTGTATCCATTTTGAGAAGTATACTTTGTGAGGGTAACATGAAAAAAAGAACCGGTCTCTGAGTTCTGAATTGGGGTTTTGGATGAGCTTCTTTTTAATGGTGATCACCTTTACAAAGTGTCAATTTCGTATTTTGTAGGGGGTTGATTCCTTTTGTCTGTTTTGTTTTGCTTAAAGCAAGAAGGTATAGAAAGTGATCCCCTTTTGGGGTACCTAGTAGTGCCCTTCTCTCCCCTTTTTTGGGGGGGAGGGTTCCCCTACTAAAATAGACTACAGAGAAAAGTTGGTGCCCTTATTCTAACCTCTCTACTGAGGGACCGGTTTGTGTTAAGAACAGTTCTTGGTATCGGCTGGTGTTCACGAAAATGCCGGGTTTGGAGGAATCCAACTTTAGCCCACCAACTGTCTGGGTGCTCTACTGGGTGCTCTACTGTCTTGTTTGTTTTTGGGACCTTCTCCTTCTTTCCCCCTCCCCAATAAATCGCTGCGTCGAACAGACTCTGCGCTATCGCAAAGGCAACAAGACCTCGGTACGGTTGCGGCATGCCCGTCATCCTCCAGGCCCCCGCCAATTTCCTTTTTCGGGACGCCAGGCCGAAGCTCAGTGAGGTGACGCCCAGCGAGTTGGTGCGCCTGGCGCAGGCGCGCTCTCGCCGTCAGAGGGCGTGGGGAATTTGGCCGTGGGTCAAAACCGTGTTGGGATCCCATTTTGGTTGGTAGGTGAATTCACCACCCATTTTAGAACCTATTTTACTGGGGATTGAATCGGATGTTCACTGTGGGTACAGGATTTTGACCCGTGGCCATTTGAGTGTCAGTTTGTTGCTGGTACCTTTTTGTTTTTTTTGGTGGGGGAGGGGGGTGTTGGTTTGTTTGTTTGGTTGTTTGTTGGTTTGTTTGTTGGTTTGTTTGTTGGTTTGTTTGTTTGTTTGGTTGTTTATTTGTTGGTTTGTTGGTTTGTTGGTTTATGTGTTGTCGGTACCCTTTTTGGAGTGGTTTTAAACCAGGTATAATGGGTTTGTCCATTTCTGAGGGTGCCCTGTTTAGCCGTGTTTAAAGTAACACCAAGGGGCATACTAGCAGACAACGATGTTGACGGGCGCTTGTTTGGAGACACACCAATTTGCTTGCCCAGATGGTTCTCAAAAGCAAGGTTTAGGTTGCCACTCTCTGTGACCCGATGGAATCGCCAAGTGAATTGTTAGAGTCTACCTCCCCAGAATCTGGACTTCAGACTTGTTTGGGCCAATCGACTTAGGAAGGTTGTTACTCATGGTGGTTGAATTGTTATAGAATTCACCGGACTCATGTTCAATAGAGCAAACGACAATGGGATGAGTAGGTTGTTTCTAAACTCCATGCCATGCGTGCAATGTTGACTCCGGATCAATGAACCTGGCGCATGTCGGATTAGCAGGAAAGTGTTTTCCCAAAAGGGATCCCGACCCCCTCCAAAAGAAACAACCAGTGGCTCCGGGGCGGTGTCATAGGACCACAAATATTGGTGCACAGCGCACAGCCCGTGCCCGGTGATGTCGACACATAGCCCACTGTTTAGCAGTATTGCTTGGCTCCAACAATATCGCAGATATATTTGCAGTCTGATTGATTAGCCCTTAGAAACTTGTCTTGAGCATTACATGTCTCACCAATGCGAGTTGGGATTCTCTTGCAATACGTAGCAACCCAACTGTTCAAAGGGCACCAACCCCCTTTCTAGGGCGCTTTTTTGAACGTGCCCTTTGCATTGGTTTTGTCGGCCGCAAAGAGTCCCCCTACCTGTATGTGGCGGAAAATCACAACTCGGATTTTCTAGGGATGACCGATTCCAACTTACGCCCCATGCATCGTGAGCCAGGACACAGCATGGATGTAGATCGTTAAAATTCATGTCCTGAAATGAGGTGGTCACAAATTGTGGTAGTCTATTATTTATTTAAGAGAGACAAGAAACTACTCAATGAATTTTCTACAAAATCGAAAGAATCAAGTAACTATGCCAGTGCCTCACACAACACCCAGCTCAGGCAGTGTTTGATGTGATTCCTTGAGTTCGGCTCGCCGAATACCAAGGATAAAACCAAGCGCGGCTTTTGGCAAATTCAGAGAGAACACCAACCGGAAAAAAAAAAACACGTTGTGTCATGGTTCAATCCAAGGGCTTTGCCCATTTTGGTTTTTATCCAATGCTTGAAGTCATGGTTCAAACCAAGGAGAGTACCAAAAGCAAAAAACAAAAAAAAGGTGCGTTTTTTTTTTCAAGGCTTGAAAAGATGGGTCGAAGCAAGGGCTGAGGCGGACATTTGCCAGGCCTTTGCGGACACAGAGGTTTGTCATTACACCTTCCTCTCGCCGTGGCCTCGGGGGCCTCGGATTCTCTCAGCTTCGGGTTCCTCTCCTTGGGAACGCCATGTTCATGGCAAAGACCGGCGTTCAACTGCGGGGACTTTTTTTTTGGGGGGGTACCCTGTTTGGGGTGATTTAAAGGGAAACCAGGAAACCCGCCATTTCGGGGTCCCTATTTTAAGAGATGTCCGAGATATACGGATCTTTGGCCAATCCTGTTTGTAGGTGCGAAGTAGGTTGTTGGGGTGGAATCGGAGATAGATGTTACATGTTGTTGCCTAGACGTGGTGCCACACAATAGAATGTGTATGCCTGTATGCCACAATCCAATCCTTGGTCTTTCTTTGCGCTCTGCTTGGACGAATGACCAATAAGATTGCCAGCAACCTCCCTTGTGTGTGGTGGATCCGCAGACATGTCTAGAGGACATTCCCCGGCTCTCCCAAAGGCAATGTGTGACTTGACCGCCACGATGGATCCCCATTTTGAGGAAAGGCCGTTCAAGCCTCCCAAAGGTGGTTTGGTCAGTCGATGAGCCCGAGCTGAGGCAACTGTCAGCGCAGGTGGGCATCCTAGAAAGCGTTGGAGCACGACCTCTGATTGAGAATTCCCCCCCGATTGGACCCATCCCGTTTCTTGCGAGTTCCCTATAAAATGGGTGAGGTCGACCTCCTATGAAAGGCGGTTCCAACCCCACCCCGAAATGCAAAGCAGGCTCTCCCGAATACTAATCGGGCGCCGGCAGCGGTCTCTTGCACCAGAATTCCATTTGACGGGGCACACATTGGCAATTCGTTTCGGGGGGAAGTCAGCCTTCAGGCGGGTTCACACTAATGGAGTTTGAGATGTTGGCATAATGACCCATTTTCCAACAATCATGGAAGTGACAGAGGGTTTCCCAAAAGGAAACCGGCCTTCCAGCCCCCGCCTGTCCGCTTCGATGCGTTTTAAAGACGCGGCACAGAACTCCTCTTGCGAAACGGCTTGTTCTTCAGATGGGTATGGGTCAAAATTAAACGACCAGCAATCGGACCGCAGGTTTTGGGTTACCCAATGTTTGCCCCGCAGCCAGATCTGGAGTACTGACCCGCGTAGCAAGGCTCGCGGCAGATCTGTTTGAGGGCTTGTCAGACCGATTCTAACAAACGGGTTCCGATCACTCGCACAAACGAATAACTTCTGAATGTTTGCATCGGCGATTGCGGAACACATGTGGCTGTGGGTCAAAAATACGTACCCAAAATGGCTTGCCCTGTGAAATGGCAACAAGGACCAAAACCTACCGTCCCCTGGTGCTTTAAATTTGACCCATACTATGTGTGATTGCATCCTCACGAATTAGTCACACCTTGTATTGCGAGTTGGGGAAGAGGATTCGGTCGCCGCTTCTCGGTAGGCGAGACGAAAAGATGCAAAGACCGAGTCAGCATCCACGGCTTGGAAGACTGATGGGAACCCAGCATCAACAATCCCAATCTATTTTTCTCGGGTGTCGCATAAAACTGCGGGGATCCGAATTACGCTTCGAGAGAAACACCCGCCTGTTAATTCGCAAGGTTTAGGATTGCAGAATTTGTGACATGCCTTTTTTCTTCGGCCTCGTTTCTTCCTTTGCATTGGAGGACATGCCCGGTATTTCATCCCGACCCCCTTTCGATCCTTTTGCCCAGGCGCAGGTCCGAGTGCAGCAAGCCTCTACTGGCGAGGCGGACGCTTGCGGTTTTTCCAGGGGACAGGATGAGTCTTTTTTGAGGAACCACCCAGGGAAGCAAAAGGGAAACTACACATTTTTGGGGGTCCCTTATTTTACGACCCATCCAAATATGGGTTTGATTCCTTTGGCAACTGTTTCCGAAGGTGTTCAGTTCCAAGTTTTTGGGCGGGAGGGTAATAGGAATGGGAATGGGGACGGAATCCAGTTGAACGGGGATGCAAAAGACTGAAAAGACAAGCCGAAGTACCCCGTGAGAAACCATCAACATCAATGGGTCTTGGGCTCACCATGCCAAACAGAGCTGGCCAGTCACAAAAGGAACCAACACGGAACCGTCATTTGGGGTCTCGTTCGCTCATGGCAGCTTCCAACCTGGCAACCAAGGCTTGAGGCCTGCCAAGGAACCTTGAGCTCAGCTCTCACCTAGAAAGAGCTGAGCTCAAGACCTTTCAGGAAAGACATTTGTGTCACTCGCCAGACTATGGTTGGCTTCACAGTGAAGCCCTCAGTGTTTGTTTTTGGCCCAGGTAGGCCAGCTCTAGGGTTCGAGCCTAGGGATGTTTGGAGGTGAATGGATGCGCGTTCGGTGAAAAGCAACAGCAACGTGTTTGGGTGTTGCGGGGGAAGCAAAAAGCGAAACCGTGAGCCACAATCCCAAACCCTGGCAGCTGCCTTTGCATTTCCTGACATGGATTTGGGTATACTATACCATTTTGATTATGACGCATGTAATGTTCAAGTCCTAGCCCTCCACCCAATGTTTGCGCCAAGGGCACCTTTCGGTTTCGATCGGAAAAACAGGCGGAAGCATGGGATCATCACGCTCGCCACCACTTTTGCCTCGCGGGTGTTCCTCCATGCCCATTTGGCAATCTCGCAGAGGATGACGTTCTCGGGGTCGAACCCGCCAAAAGCGGCAAGTGGTGTCCCAGATCCTGGGCATACAGAAGCAGAATCCCTTCCCCAGGCTTCCATGTTAGTCTGAAGAAAAGTGTAGATCCCTATTCCAGACAGTTCAGCTCTCTGACCACAAGATGGACATCCTGAAGCCTCCCCAAACCCATCTGTGGCTTCAAGAAATGGAGTTCCCATTTTTGGCCCTTGGTAAGTGGAACCGCCGGGAACCGCCGGTTCCGAGCTCAAGTTGCCGCACCCAGAGGTGATCCCCGGGTCTTGCCCCACGCTGCCGCAGCTGGCGGAGCTGGCGTCGCTCTTCGCGCAGCTCAAGTTCCAGGCGCCGCGCCGGACATCCGAACAAATGTTGGGAGCTCACAGAAATCGGACCCAACGCTCCGTGGGTTGTTTTGTTTTGGTTGCCTTTGGTTTCCTTTGGTGTCCTTTGGTTCTTTGCTAGAAGAAGGGATCCCCAAAAGAGATGCACCCAAATGCGGTCAATGTGGCAGCCCTGATGTGTGTGTGTGTGTGTGTTTGTGTGTTGTTTTTTTCGAGGCGAGCCCTTTTTTTGGTTGGTTTGAAGGAAGACCAAAGTGAGACAACCGTGTGTGTTTTGTTGTTGTTGCTTTTTGGGGGGGGCCTTTTTGAAACAAGCCCATGTGAAGTGTGTCTGGTTTGTTTGGGGGTGGTTCTGTGAACAAAATCCACACCACCAGCTGGAAGTGGAGGTTTTCAAGCTATCAACCAGTATTCAAATCGGGATGCATCCATTCCAACTGGTGCGGTTTTGTGGACTTTGTTCATCCACAGCAACCGACACCCTCTAACGGCGATAGAAATGGAAGCCAAAACCTGGAAGGGTCCTTAATTTCGAGAAACACCTTCTTCTGGCCCTTGGCAAACTGGGAGGGGGGTGCATTGGCTTGAAGGGCGAACCTCGGTTTTTGTTTTTGTTAGGGGCTTATCTCGACACCATGCAACGGGTTCCGCGATGATCTGGTCAAATGCGAGCCACGCCAAGGCCCAACACTCCACGGGTTTTGGGCGCTCGATTGTGGGCCTGAGCTGCACGAAGTTGGTCAAATCAGATCGAAGCCATTCGCAGCCGCATGCCAGTTGCCTCAATTTGATACTTGTAGTTTTCAGATGCGCGCGATGAGACGCCGCAGCCGCAGCCGCAGCATGCGACTGGAGGTTCACTTGCCCAACGGCTGTGGAAGTGCGGTGAAGCGCCTGCCAGAGTCGGAGGCTGGGGCCAACTTGTTTAAAAGGCCACTCAGGCCGCTCTAGTTTACTCCTGCTTTCCATTGAGGGGGCCTTAAACAACCCCTCCTGTTGGGTTTCCCTCAAGGCACCGGGGCGTGTTGGTTTGAACCAGTGAAAAGTCCGCTGGCAGGTGAGCGAGTTGAAGGCTGCGGCACAACGGCATTTTCGGCGCAAATTCCTAAGATTGTCTGCAGGCGGTGCTTTGAACTTGCAACCGTTGAGCCGTACAAGTGGATGAGGGTCCCCCAAAGGAGCCTCAAATCAACTGCTCAGTTTTGCATACATGTCAAGGTTCACTGAATATGGGCAAGAAGCAACCATCATATGTTGAGTTCGGGGCAAAAATTGAGGTCTGAGGTAGGTCAGTGGCTGGTTTGCTACCAATAAATCTGTTTCGGTTCCGTGTCAATCTGCAGTTCCCTTTGAACAAATCTACTGGTTTTCAGAAATCCTACTGGGGACATGTCCGAATTCCGAAGAAATCAACATGTCTGACTTGCATTCCTTGGTTTGATGAAACTGCGTTCATCATGTTTCATTGTTTGACCCGAGGTGCTCTGCGCTATTACGCAGAGTCGGCCGGAAATAGATTGGAGGATCTGGGAACTAGAGCCACTGTGGTATTTATTTAGCATGATGCAAGGGAAGGGGGTTATATCTTGGTGGCTCCCGCCATCCCCTTAGCTTTTTAGCCTTTTAGTGTTTAGTGGTAGTTTCCATTTGACCCACTAAAAGTTAGTCACTTTTAGCAGGGGATCTGAAAACGGGCAGCCCAAATATGTATGCACATGTTTGCTTGGGTTTGTCGCAACTTGGGCCATGTGAGCGGCATCTCTGGCGTGTCTTGGGCGTCTTTCAGGTGGCCGAGAGCTGGAGCCAGCCTCAACCTTGGCCCAGGAAGGCTTGCAAGACGGGCAGTGTCTTGATGCGGTGATCGGGCAAGCTGGGCTGGCTGCCGCATGGCAGTCCTTTGCTCTGTATGTCCGCGGCGGAAGTGCTGTGAGCTGGGGGAATGTAGCCCGGCAGCACGGTGGCGCTTTTGCTTTGTGCGGAATGGTTGGTTGTCCTCAAAAAACCAACCAAAGAAGGTCCACTGTTTTTCTCCTTCGCATGGACACTGGGCTTCTGAGGCAAGGTATGCTTACCACGCGCGATCGCGGCAGAATCCGGGGCTTCAGCAGATTCAAGTGACTCACGCTGCTTTTGCTGGCATCCGCGATGATGGCTCCGTAGTTTCCTGGGGCGAGCCGAAGGCTGGAGGAGACAGCACCTTAGTGCAAGACAAGCTGAATGGGGTCCGGCAGGTCCAAGCTACTGACGGTGCTTTTGCTGCCATCAGGAACGACGGCACGGTGATTACGTGGGGCTGGGGATTTGGTGGAGACAGTAGCGAAGTGCACAGCCAACTGGAAAGGATCCAGCAAATTCAAGCGAATGGTCAGGCTTTTGCTGCCATCAAGGAAAACGGCAGAGTGGTGTCCTGGGGCAATTTCGCGTGCGGCGGGGACAGCAGGGAGGTGAGAAAGCAGTTGGTGAATGTGCAACAGATCCAAGCAACAGCCCGTGCGTTTGCCGCCATCCGGAATGATGGCACTGTAGTGACTTGGGGTGACACTTGCCGCGGCGGAGACAGCAGCGACGTGCAACATCGACTGACCCAAGTGAGGCAGATCCAAGCGACTGACGGCGCATTTGCTGCCATTGAGGAAGATGGCAGGGTGGTGACATGGGGTGATCCTGCACGCGGTGGGGACAGCAGCCACGTCAGAAAGCAGTTGAAACACGTGACATGCATTCAATCAACTTATCGCGCATTTGCTGCCATACGTGCTGACGGAGTCGCAGTGAGCTGGGGCAATGCATCATTCGGCGGAGACAGCAGCCGAGTTCGAAAGCAGTTGACTCAAATCCGGCACATCCAAGCAACTGGCGATGCCTTTGCTGCCATCCGTGCGGATGGCACAGTAGTAACCTGGGGTCACCAGTCATTTGGTGGTGAGAGCCAGCTGGTGCGAGAGCAGCTGACTGATGTGCGGCAGATCCAAGCCACCTCCGGGGCCTTCGCTGCTTTGCGTTGCGATGGGTCCGTGGTGACGTGGGGGGCTCCCACGTGTGGCGGGGACAGTTCTCGGGAACAGGAGCAACTGACGCGGGTGAGGCTGATCCATGCAAACAAATCCGCGTTTGCGGCCATCCGGGAGGACGGCGCAGTGGTAACTTGGGGCAGGCATGACACTGGCGGGGACAGCAAATGTGTTCAGCGTGAGCTGGAGCTGCTCTAGCTCCGATGTACGCTAGAATTAAGCCTGCGAAGGCCGTGGGCTGGGAGCTGGGATGAGATTTGGAGTCAAAGCCCAGGCGTGCCTTTCACAAATCTTCGAAGGAAATGCAGTCCTGTTCAAGAGCACAGCTGATGTGTTGTATGTGGAAGGGTGACACGGTTTTTGCCAGTTAGAGGGGACTTGAAGAGCAAGCTGGTTTCTTGTTCTTAGGGCGAAACGCGGTTGTTTGCTGTGTTTTGTGATGGGTCCCCATCTTGTTTGCGTTTTATGTTGTGGCTTCCTGCACGCGGAATGGGTATGGTCAACTTGTCTGCATGGGAAGAGCATGTGGTGCCAGTGAAGTCGCGGACTCAATGCAAGGGGTATCCCGTCGGAAAGCCAGCATATTGCGGATGGGTTGTCCCATAGTCGGGCAAACACTCCACAACACTATGCCCATGCAGGGTTGGAAAGAGGGCGTCACAGCAGGGGGGTTGGTTGGGCGAAATGTCAAACATCCCCTGCCCCCCCCCCATTCATGAACACTGCTTTATCTGCCAAATTTTGTTTGTTTACCTCGGGGCCTGTTTTCATTTCAAGTTCAACCATGTTCCAGCAGGTGGTTGACCCACCCCATTTGAGGGTTTCAGAGGGGATTGACTCATCTCCCCTGCCGGTAGCGGTGAAGCATGATATCTCGTTCTCCAAATGCGCGTCTCGCGAGTCATGCCCCCGACAAAGTGGCACTTCCGTGGTGACCAGCAAGTAAACAGATGCCTTTTTTGCCTCAGGTTCCCTTTGCCTTGTTATAGCCCCCCCCGGGCGCACAGGACTACTCCTTCTTCGAGATGGTTTCTTTGCAGGCAGGGGAACGTTCCCGAGGCTCAAGATTCTTGTCGCGTTTGGGATCTAGGAGGTGTCAGCCAAGGTTGATCAGGTGAATTCGCGATCCTGAGCTGTTTCATTGATGCAGGATAGTGAGTAGTCAGGGTACTGTAGGTATCAATCACCCAGCCACCATAATAGTTTCGGGTTGATTTGCGGTAGTGATGAGTGCGATGCCCGATTCAGAAACAAATGGGGGGTCGGAAGAGAAGACCCGAAGAGCGAGCGGGTCAGATATTGGGTTGTCAAAATAGAACCGCCCATAGAAAGCGAAAAGGAACGTGGCAAAACATACGCCCCAGGACCTTGAAATTGACCAGCTCCAGAAGGGTGGTTGTCTCGCAACTCGGGCGTTGGAGCTTCCCTTTCGGCTACACCTTACACTTAGAGGTCCGTCAACAGGGCAACAAAGAGGTGGGTGACACAAATTGACAAATCCGAGTGAGACAATATTCAAAACATAGAAAGTAAACGCAGACCATCAAGTGACCCCCGATGCAAAGGGGTTTTCCATGGACTCCCAGCTCAGGCCAGATCTCCAGGTTGGTCTTTCTTCCCAAGCGATCCCTTTTTGTTGCCCAAACACCAACGCCCCTTTCAATGCTGACCGGATGGACAAGCCCATTAGGGGTGTTCCAGTGGTCTGCCCCACTAAAACCCATAAAGGGGTGTTCCCTCCAAAAGAGGTTTGAACCCCAAACAGGGACACAGACCCCCCAATGAAAGTCAACCAGGCGTTTATTGATTTGGGGTCAGCATTAGGCCCAAGTTAAACTGCTCTTTGATTATCGAAGGAGTCAACGAGTCTCAGCCTGCGTGGTGTTGTTTTTTTGGCGGGGGGGGGGTCTCAATATGGGGTTTCTACCAAGCCTTCAAGCTGTTTCCTTTTGGCATCCCTTCAAATACCAAGCAAATAAGCTTCCCACCAGTTTCAGACACTCCAAAGTCTCCAAAGTGCCAAGCGGTTTGTTGTTTCTGTGGTTTGAATTGATTAAAGCTGTTTGTTGCTGTGTTCCTTCGTTTGTTCCCATTCGTTCACTTGTTCGTTCGTTCGTTTGAACGTTTGTTTGCTTGATGTTTTCAGGCCTGCGCCCAGCTCAGTGGGGGCCACGCTGGCCCTACACCGCCTGGCGGCCGAGACGCTCTGTCAAGGGGCGTGGTGGATGGGTATGTTCCACCCACGTGTCTTACGACAGAACCCGAAATGGTTATATAGTCGCCTTTAAACCAACCCAAAAAGGACAGCCACAAAAAAGAAGCAGACCCAAAGAATACGTGTCCATCAAAGTGAACTGTAACTTGCTGATACATGTTGAGGAGTCTCAAAGTTGAGAGATGATTTGTAGGATGTCGAATGCATCCACCAATATGACACCCATCAAAAAGGTTCGTTTTTGGAGGATGATGGTACACCGAGTTCTGTTTGTTTATCATGGGTATCCTCACACCTGACGTTGACCCCTGAATTTTTTCATGGCGATTCATAGAGTGCTCCCGCCCAAAGTGGCGGGATCGCCTCCATGGGACACCCCCCCCAGGTGAACGGAGCACCCAAAGGGACCCGTTCAGAGAACTACTGTCCAAATCGCATCCAAGTCCAGTTCCAGAAGTCACATGAGAGGATTCTTCCCTGCCGCCACGGGTTTTCCAGGGGTCATTGCTGCTTAGGTCGCCATTTTCTGCGATGGCCTCCGGGTTTAACGACAACTAGTAGTCATGAGATGCGAATCTCACTTCAGCATCACAGGTATGTCCTACAACCTTGCTTTTCGCCTCTTCGTCCTGTCTTTCAAACCCACCAAACAGATAGTATCCCTTGATTTCTATGGCCACTGGACAAGTCGGAGTGCAGCTGTTGTGGCTTTTGAACCGGGGCTTCCTGAAACAGGCGCCACAATTTGTAGCGTAAGGTTCCTTTAGCGAGTCACTGATTGGGTTCCTTTTGGATTCATTCAGCTATATCCAAATGGGTGTTGTTTTTTGGGAGGGAACCCCCGAAATGGTGCTTGTATGGTTTCCCTTGAAACCAACCCCAAAACGGGTACCCTAGACAGACTCAAATCGTTCTGGTGCTTGGTGCGCGGTAGTCCGGTTGGTGTCGTGATGTCCAGTTTGGGGACTTCAGGTAGAGCTTGCAGCTTTGCAAGGAAGAAAAGGACTTGCTTGACAAATGACACCGAAACCGTTTGGCTTCCAAATGGATGTATCTTTTTTGGAGTTGGTACCCCTTTTTGGTGGTTCTAAAGAAAAGCCAAAAGGAGAAGCACAGATTTTGAGTCCCCAAAGAAATCGACAGACCCATTGAGCCAACGCCTTGTGTTGTCAGGTCTCCAGTCGCGTTCACCGTTTCCCTCAGTGCCCTCCAGTGATGCTTCCCGGTTTTTAGTGGTGCCAGGTGAACACCTGTGAGCCGCTTGGGTTGGTCAAGGGGAACCAGGGCACTGACGCATGCACGCACGCACTCACAGACTCACTTACCTCGCCTCACCTTGCCCAGGAGGAGCTCGGTTGCTTTTGGCCTCAAACTCCTGGAGCCATGTTACGCCGTTTTGTTGTTTGGGGGGAGGTTTTGTTGGTGGCCGTGGCCACCGTAACCCCAGCCTGAACCTGCACACACCCAACACTCCAACCACACCAAAAATGTCGATTGCCAGAGCTGGCACCTTTTCGTCTCGGACCCACAAAGCGCCCCCAGCTCAACTTATCGAGCACTGCCATCGCTGTCGACATTGATGGAACGGGTGACATCCAGGCTCACATCTTGAGGCTTGATCAGGAGAACGCGCAGGAAGAGATCGAGATGGCGGTCTATCTCAGCTACGCTGAGCGAGCATCTTGTCCACAAGCACTGACGTGGAGGCGCAAACTCACCGACTTTGCAAGATGCTTCGGTCATTGCTTTGCAAATCGCGAAATACGACCTTCACATGATGAGCCACATTGCCTGTGCCTGGACTTCGGAGCCTACTGTACGAAGTCAATACAAGAATGTCGGTGAACGCAAGGCTGCTTCAAAGCTCCCCTGGTGTCCCCGGTTCACAAGATTGAAGCGCTGAGCTTCCAGCGTTGTCCGGTCAAAGTCCCAGGTGTCACCGGCTCGAGCAAATCAACCGACCCAGCGAATGGCAATGGTTTACTTCTGGCTTCCCTTTAAACGGTCGTAGGGAAATTTGGAGGGGTATTTATTTTAGGATGTGTTTTTTTTTTCCGCTTTTGGCTTCTTGACTTTTTGGCTTTTGGCTTCTTGGCTTCTTGGCTTCTTGGCTTCTTGGCTTCTTGGCTTCTTGGCTTCTTGGCTTCTTGGCTTCTTGGCTTTTTGGCTTCTTGGCTTCTTGGCTTCTTGGCTTTTTGGCTTCTTGGCTTTTTGGCTTCTTGGCTTTTGGGTTCTTGGCTTCTTGGCTTCTTGGCTTCTTGGCTTTTTGGCTTCTCAGCTTCTGGGCTTTTTGGCTTCTTGGCTTTGGCCTTTCGCATCCTCTGCATTCCCAGTTTCTCTTCGTCAGGTGGCAGTTTGGCTTTTGCGGCTTTTCGCTGATTTATGCGGCTTTTGGCGGCTTTAGCTTTTTGCAGGCTTTTTGCATCCTGTGCTTTCTCGGGCTTTTTGGCTTTTTGACCCTTTTTTGGATGTGGCTTTCCGCATCATCAGCATCACCAGTTCCTCCCTTTTGAATCATCACTTCTTCGAACATCATGGGGGGGGAAGCCCCCCCGCAACCCACCCGCTACTGTTTAGATTGCTTTCAGAGTAATTGCACCCCTATTTGAATCAACACTTCTTCAAACATCATGGGGGGGGTGCCGCCTCCCCCCCGCTACTTTTTGGATTTATCTTGCAGAGATTGAATTGCACCCCTAGTTCAATCATCATTTTTCGAGCGTCCAATTTCGCGAGAAAATGCTGCAAAATACAACATTTTAGGTATTCTGTGTAAATCCATGTATGTCTGTATGTATGTACTTCTTCGAACATCATAGGGGAAGCCACCCCCGCCAACCCTCCCGCTGCCTTTTAAATTCTATCGCACCCTTTCTTGAATCATTGCACCCCTACTTGAATCATCACTTCTTCCGACATCATGGGGGGGGCTGCCGCCCCCCCAACCCCCCCGCTACTTTTTAGACTTTTTGCAGAGATTTAATTGCACCCCTATTCAAATCATCACTTCTGCAAACAACATCGTGGGGGGGGCTGCCGCCCCCCCCCAACCCCCCCGCTACTTTTTAGTTTTTAATTCCCTCCTATTTGAATCATCATTTTTGTTGACCCCGTCAACCCGCCAGCTACTTTTTGTTTTTGTTACCCGGGATTTGTTGGTGATGCTAGGGATGTTAGTCGGACATGCGGGGGATGTTGAAAACGATGCTGGGGATGTTGACGGGCTTGTGTAAAATGCGTCAATTTCGCGAGAAAATGCTGTAAAATACAACATGTTTCTGGCCCGGACGAAAAACGAAAAAACAAATCCAAAAAAAATCCGAAAAACAAAAATCCAAGAATAAATCCGCACCCAATGGTGTTTGAGGGGATCCCCTTTGGTGCAACGAGACCAGAAAGAAACCAAAAATCCAAGAACAATTCTCAGGAAACTCTCCAAGACATTAGCCAAGTACTCGCCAAAAACCAGCAGTTTGGGCTAACTTCCTCAAGAGTGAAGGGAAGACGCAAGGGCCATATTGGCTTTGGAGCATTCTCCTGCTGCTTGAAGAAGCCTGACTGAGGTTGTTTCAAGCAAATCGTTTGAAGCAATATTCAAGGGCTTTTGGTTGGGGATTCCTTGGTGTCAGTCGAGCTGTCGTTCAACAAATTGGACGCCATTTTGTGGAACTCCCTTTCTTTGGAAATCCTTTTGTTGTTCACTTTCAAAGAGAAACCATGCAACCAAACTTTTCTTGGGGTGTCAACAAGGCGAACCGCCCCAACCCCGAAGCTGGGGCATTCGACTTATCGAGGCCCGCGCTGGCGCAGCTGTGCACAGCCTGCGCCAAGCTGAAGGCAACCGGAAAGATTCGGCGAAGCCAAATGGCAGTGGTTGTCAAAACCGTTTTGGGATCCTGTTTTGGTAGGTGAATTCACCACCCATTTTTGTCTGGTGAGGATTGGGATGTTCACTGGGCGTACGGGGTTTTGACCCATGGCCAAATTTGTGGATCTCCCACAGGTCTGGTTTTTGGATGCGAAGGCGCTGGGGATGTCACACGAATCTCACCTTTTCTGTCCCTGTTTCACCCATCATGAGCTTAATAATCCATGTTATTTTGCTCAGCGCTCGGTCCGATATGGGGTGAACACTTGTTTCCTCGAAGCCCGGCGAAGCGCCATGACGGGAAAAGGAATCCAGGTGATCGTCGCTGGCCTCGGCAGAACCGGGACGCTGAGCAAGGAAGCACTGCGCATTCTTGGATATATATATATATACATATGATATAAGCCATACCACATGGAAGCCTTAATCCAGGAACACTTCGCATGCCAAGAAGTGGAGAGCCCCGTTCTGAACGGAAGTCTAGGTTGATGTGGCCTTTCTTGGTAACATGTTTTTTTTTTTTTTTTTTTTTAACGTTGGGAGGGAGAGGAGTATTTGGTTTTCGAAGGATATGCGTGCCGGCCGCCGCCATTTCGGCCATCGGCGTGTTGCTTTGTTGTTGTTTGTTTTCGATTGAGCATTGCCAAAGCGAATGGTTTCACTAAACCTTGGTTTGAGAGAGTTTGAGAGAATGACTTGTGGAGCTTAGGGGCTTAGGGGCACGCCCTTCCAGACCACGTGTCCGGCCGTGCGGGCATATGTGTCGTCTGTAAAAGACGGTTCTCGTGTTTGTTGTGTTTTTCCCGGGCTAGGAGCTCGTGCCTCTTTTCTAAGAAGGATCCTGGTCCAACTTGTCTTGTGTGCTGAAGATGTTGAAGGGAAACCGCATTCACCTTCCGAATCGCGAATTGGCGTGAATCGACTTTAATGAACGCTGAATACCACTAAAAAGCTTCCAGTATTTTCCGTAGAACTTTCATTGGGTTTACATAAAACACAGAACGCGCGGATAGAAAAAAGCAAAAAGAAAAACATGAGTTCGGCTCTTTGAACAAAACTCCTTTGCCCCATGCGCACTATCCGTATCAAACCAACACGCAACCCAAGGCTTCGAAGCAGCCAGTCCAACCACGAGCCAGGTGCATGAGATCCAACTCTTCGAGGCCGAATCGGGACGGCTGAAGAAAGCAACTGGGAGTTGTTTTGTTTGTTATGTAGGTTGTGTTTTGCACAAGTCTGGTTGTCACACATAGCATATATGTTGTAGAAATGTTATAGGTATGTTCGTGGGGCTCTCGGTGTCTGTTTGCTTTTGTGTGTGTGTGTGTCGCTTCTGTTTCTGTTTGGGGGGCTCATGTTCATATATATATATACAGATGTATGTGTGGGGAGGGGGGTTCTCTTTGTTTGTTGTCTTATGTGTGTGTAGCCTAATGACAGGCGATGCCAGCTTGTAGTCCCGCCTACCAGTCTGGGAAGGTAACCCAAAAAGGGTTTTTGTTTTACCGGGCAAAGGGACCCCTTCAAGCGACTTTCGGTTCTTTTCTCGGTGACGATTGGTGCAGGCCGCGCCGGCCAGTTATGCAAAAGAATTTGAGTGCAAGACATCGTCATCGGAGCGCAGCTTTTCACTCCACTGTTTGTTGTTGCTTGCTTCCATGCGTTTCGAGCTTTATTGTTTGTTGTGTAGGCGAACATTCCGTTGACAGGACGGTGTTCCATTTTATTTTGAGCAGCCTCGACACAAAGTGCCATGCAGAATGCAGAACGGCTCTACAATGACATTGCATGTTGAACACAAACAACTACAGCTGCTTCTTCAAGCATCACGACCGAGACAGAGAGAGAGAGAGAGAGAGAGAGATGTCAATTTGGAGAGCCTGCCCCAAGCCAGATCGCCAGATGTTTCTTTGATCCTTCCCGATTTTTGTTGCCAGGTGGTTCTGGCACATGTGGCGGACCACTGGTGCACGCCTGAGCGCGCGATTTGGTTTGTGGATGCTTTGGCCTTCTTCTTCTTCTTTGACCTTCGAAGAGGTCTGGGGTTTGCAGTCATCCAAGTCCGAAGGAGGGGTATGAAAGCTTTGTGTCAGTCGCATTTATTTTTGTCGTTTGGTATGTTTGGCGGGGAAACCAGTCAACGACTGGGACCTCTCTATTGTGTTCCTGCAAGATTCAGGCAACCACCAGCATTGCCAATCAAACATATGTTGCTTTTGGCCACAGGCTGAGGTAACTTTCAAATACTTTCAAATCACCTGGCAATCCTTCACTTTCCGATATATTCCTATTCTCGCACCCTTTTTTCCTTTTCCCTTTATCCTCCAGGAGCGCTCTTGTTCCTCTAGAGTCTTGCCCTTTGAAAACAACGGCCCTCAGACGATTCCATGGAAGCTCCCGGAAGGCCTGCGGAGCCAAGTCTTCCATTTCAGGGTCCGTTCAGGAGCTTCCATGGAACTCGCCTGGCACCCGAAAAGGGCGCCCTGTTTTCCCATGGATCTCCAATGGACAAATATCCCCTTAGTTGGTGGGAAGCCACTCCAAGTCACCACCAAACCACCGATCCGGCTCCAAACCACCAAGTGAGTGTTGCCTAAATACCCCTCCAACTTGGGGGAAAACACACACACAAATCCACTCCAAGTAGCCCCTGATCCTTATAGAGGGTTGCAATTCACCAAGCCACTCTGCTCCAAACCACCCGAGAGGAAGCTGAAATGATTCGGTTGGGTTTCGTAGGTACGACTACCCCGCCACCAGCCTGGCGGAGATCGGCCTTGCGCTGGCACCGGTGATGCCAGCGGAGGACCAGGTGCTGGACACGTGCCCACAGAGAAAGAAACGACTCGCCCAAAGCAGGACGACCCGCAGCTTCCATTGGATTTAGCATTTTTTTTTTAAAGTTTCCCTGCTGGATTTCAACGGAATGTGTCATGTATCGCAACTTGATGTGTTTGGTGTTTGTTCAGGGGACTCAAGCAAACGGAGGACAAAATGGTGAGTGTCCTTGTGGTTTCCCTTTAGAACCAGCCAGAACAGGGTGTCCTGAAAACAAGAAACCATCCCCAAGCTGCTCACTTGCGGTTTGAGGTTTCAGCCAAACATTGGGGTCCCCATGTTTCAAGATCCCGATGCCCCGATTTGCGTGGCGTTGACCCCCAAGATTGTTTGGAAACAACATGTTTGCTGGTGCTTATCAGGGAATGACGGAGACCGGGTGTTGGTAATGAATCGGAAGGGGATTCCCTTACAGGAAACCATAGGGGATGGTTTGTAGGGGTCATTCCCTCAGTCCTTGCTGCAACAAATGTTTTGTGCGTTAAACCTAATTACAAAGGTGATCGACCTGTGGACAGTTTTCTGGCCATTCCGCTCAGAAAGTGAGAAACAGCCGCGCCACAGTGTTGCATGTTGTTCAAAGATGTGTCTTTCCTTCTGGAATAGTGAGATGATGAGATGAGTGAGTCTGTGGCAGAGAGCCAGAGAGAGAGAGAGAGAGAGAGAGAGAGAGAGATGCAAAGAAACATGCACACAAAGAATGCAGAAGCAGATTGCATCTCTTTGGTTCCCTGGCGTTTTGGTTCGTTCTCAGGCATTGGGGTTTAGAAGCCCTCGATGGCACGTGAGGTACCGGAAGATGTTCAACCAGATCCGGCACGATCGCAGCATGCTGACACTGAGGCTGTGGACGCATCACCTGGACATGAAGGAGTTTACAGAAGGCCATGGACCCCTCAGGGAAGCTTGAAGATGTTGAACAGCTTTGACATGCTTAAGCCGATTCGCGCGAAGTCTATGGAGTACTGCTCAGCTGCTGGTGCTTGGGTAAAGGTGCCTGGGAGCAGGCGATTTCATGGCTCAATCGCTTTTTACTTGCAAGGAAATGATCGTGGGCTGAAACCCAAGCTGCAACGCGATGCCTTGCAACCCGATTGCCTTCCGATTATTTTGCTTGGTCTTTCATGCTTACAACGTCCAAAGCAGGTGGGCAAATCAACGTCAGTGGTACTTTATTTCACGCTGGTCAGGTTGCCCTTCCCCGGTCAAAAAGGTCAACCCAAAAGCGGGTGTCCTTTTTTCCAACAGGGTCAGTGGGTAAGCGGATTCTCAACTGCCCTTGCGCAACGGCAAGTCATTTGATCCATCTCCGTTGGGAAGCATCTGGTGCATGGGCCTCCGGAAAAGAATGTGTTTGGTGCCTGTGGGCAGTGGGCCGAAACGGGTGCCAACAAGCAGGAAGTGGCACGTGGCATACATGGCGCATGCTGAGGGTGTGGATTTCTTCGGCGTGGGCAACCCCGAGGAGCCAGTGAGAGGGTGAGTTGGACACATCTCAGCTTCAACCCCGGGTTCCCTTAGGGAAACCAAGAGGAGGCTGCTTGAAGAATAGTGGTTTGAGCCTCGAAACAAGCTGTCGGTTTTGAGCACCGTTTGGGCTCATTTCAGGTGAGGTACCTTTAGGTCGGGTGATGTTTTCGGGGGGAAAGGTGGGGAACACAGATTCAGGTGGGTCGTTTCACCGTAGTTTTCTTTTGAAGGTAGCCATTTTTGGCCTGGCTCTAAAAGGACTCTAACAGGAAACCAGTTTGGGGTCACGCCTTATATTACGTACACCCCCTTTCCTGAAGGGAATCCTTACAAGAACTGAAGGCCCGCGCCCAAAAGGCGCCCAGCTTGAGCTTCTCCTGTGAACCGCCAGGGGCGTGGCTGCGGCGGCCCGGTTCATGGCGGAAGTGGACCACAAGGAGCAGTTCATGCCCGGACTCTCACAGGCGAAGCCAATGGGCGGAATGGGCAAAGGGGGGAAGGGATCCGCTTGTGTGGTACCAAGGGAATTTGCCTGGATGATAGGGCTTGTTGCTTTCCGGTGGAAAGTTGGTTGGTTGCTTGGCCACTTTCTGGCCAAAGGAGTCCCGTTCAAAGTGATGGCATCCAGGATAGCACAAGGAGTGCTTCCCATTGGAGAACTGTTCATCCACCTGGTGGTGGGTATGGATGAAGCAGGATAAACCATCTACCGACTGGTGCAAAGCGGATTTTGCACATCCGCAGCATGGGGAGCTAAATAGATGTTCGCACGCTGCGTCAAACCCCAGTACGCATTTTGTCAGGCCCGTACTGCAATACTCTGCATATTGAACATGAAACCTGAAGATGCTGTATGCGGCCAGAAGGAGACCTTCAAAAACCAGCCCCTTGTGCAAAGCTCCAATCTCCGTGTTTATTCATAACCCCGAAAGGTTAACCTTCTCTTTTCACTTGATTTGTTTTAACCCACCCAACAACAGTGCAACGGGACATACCCATATGGTTGCTACCTACTTTTTGAGTTGAATGTTTACGAAGATCGGCCCCAGAAATCGCGTGATCAAATTGAGCCCGTTAGCCACGGATCGGGAGGGGACGGATCGGGAGGGGACCGAGGAGCTGTTATTTTGGGGTCGTGTGATTCCCCGGATTCGTCCGAAGTCAACAGTACTAAAAACACGTTCAAGAAAGGCCAGTGTCTGATTCTTGGGACAAGACACTTCCCCATGACCAGTTGCAACCAGTGACCCTGGTAGAGAAAGGCACGTTGACCTGTTTCAGCGCACAGCCACCAGACAAAAGAAGACCCTTGAGGATGCCGCTTGTTCCCCAACAGGCTCTGAAAACTAGTGAGCCCCTTATAAAAAAAAATCGGTGAGCCCCACATCCTTGCACAGGGCCATAGACAACATGACATTTTGACGAACATATCATATCGCTTTGTCACACCTTTACAGCGTCACCTAGTTCCGCGAACTGCTGTCTCAGTCAAGAGACAAAGTGCGCACGCGCTCCGGCACCCATTTCCAGATGTAGCAGGGTTCCCAAACCTCTTTGGCCTTGAAGACAGGTGATGGCATTCGATTGGCGCGTATGCCCTGCCTTGCTATGAACGCGGTGAAGGTAATGCCAGCTGCCAGTCAGTAGCTCCCAAGCTGGTCGATGCATCCTTTGGAAAAGTTGTTTTTTGATGATCGAGGCCCCTTTCTTTAGGGATGTTTGAGGCTTGGTACACAGTCCTTTCCCCAGATAATCCGATGAATCCTTCTATGATTTCATCCCCTAGGAGTACCATGACTCATGAGCACGGTGCGCTAGCTTCCGAAGTTGCCATTCCAATAAGAGCCATGCTCAGACTTGGTTTCCCATGGTCAGACTTGGTTTCTGAGCCAGAAGTTTCCTCTGCCCCTGATATCGCAATTATTTCCCTTCAATCGCAGGCGCTGGCGGCACGGCTTATGGCCCTGAAGGGCGAAACCAAGGAGTGCCACTGGGCATTTTTTTGGAGTCGAAACCGCGGGCTGGGTTTGCCCGGTTTGCCTCCTAGACCTCCCTTTTGAACTGAAGTCCAGCGGGTGAATTGGTATGCATTCCTTCGGCCCTTCCCCTTGTTTTCATCAGATCGATTCGGTCGAATGATTCGGAGCAATGATACTGAGACCGGGTGTTCTGCAAACCCTCAAAGGCGCTGTGGACGCCAACAATCCACCAGCTGGTAGGTTTTTCCAATGGTGTTATCCAGGCCCAACTGGCATCTGGTGTGAGGTGGATGGTCCAACAGCAGGGGGTTCTACACGCGTAAAAAGTCGAATTCTGGTGGATGGCTGAACCCCCCAAATGCACGGTGATGGTTCGGGAGGGGGGCCTGGAGAATTTGGGAGCTTGACCTGGGGCAAATATCGATGTGTGGCCCACAACCACCAGTGTGTTCAACCCAAAAGGTGGGGTACGCAACTTGGCTCGACGGCGAGAAGATGAGAAGGTGGCCCTCTTTGGACTTGGCAGAATGGGAATCTCCAGCAACGGTGGGTGTGCACCTGCACCACATTGTGAATGGAATTTGAGGGTTCGGGGTGTCTATGTTTGACGATAATTGGGAGTTTGAAAGGTTCCCAGTTTCAAGGACGATCACTTTTGAAGGTTAGTTTTGGGGTCCTTGTGTTGCTTCCCAAGGCTATGAAGTTGCCCGCGTCACGGAGATCTTCTCTAAGAGATGCGGCCCCCTCAACCGAGGGGTGCGAGTGGGGTTTTTTGGCGGTTAGTTGGCCGAGAGGAGGAAAGCGATGATATCTTTGGTGTATGTTGCTTGGATGTTAGGACTTTAACTTTTTGCCAACTAATGGGTTGTCCATCAAACCACTAAAAGTTATTTGTTTAGAGGGGAGCAGAAAGCAACCGTGATACTGTTTTCAAGAGGGGTAATGGTAACCGTTTAATTCGGAAAGTCTCTTTAAGAACACATCTTGAGGTGGAACGCAAGTGCACGTCTTGAGGTTGTTCAAAACACAGGCATCATCCTTGGGTCTCTGAGACCGCCAAGTTGATGAGTCTGCTTTTAGTATGCATTTGTCAGAGGGGATACGGGGACGGAAAGAGTGTGCCTCAAACTACCCTGAAAAAAGGGAAAACCACCCAGAATGGTCAAGAAGGGCTGGATGATTTGGGACTTTCTCCAGTTCCGGATATCAGACTAATTTAGGAAGCGGCTTGGACCCGAATGGCTGAATTTCAGGTTCGTGGTCAAAACAAGTCGATGGAGAACCAATTGGGAGGACCTAAATTTCCGACAAAAAGCAGGGGACTCCGTTGTCCTATGTTCATTAGGGAAACCTGCGGAAACAAGTGAGCGGCCCCGGGCCCACAATCCGATAATCCAAACCACCAAGTAGTAAGGTGGCCTATGCTTTGTTTCTCTTGGATTTCCCATGGTTAGGTGGTGGGTGAAAAGAAAATCATGCAGACCCTGGAGAATTGAACCCCTGGTCTTGTAGATGGTAACTGCCCGTTTCCCTTGGTGGGTGACCAGGAGAACCAGAACTCAAGCTGGCCATGGGTCAAAAACCAAATCGTACCCCCAGTGAACATCCCAATCCCCACTAAAATAGGTTCGAAAATGAGTGGTGCACCCACCCCAAAATGGGATCCCATTGGTTCTGGGTGAATTACCACAACCTCACACGACCAAAAACCTCAATTTTTGTGGTTTATGTGGGGAATGGCCTTTCAACCACCTCATTTCAGGCTGGTGAAATATTATAATTCACCCAGATCAGGGTTGTGGGATCAAGGGGTTTATCCCCACTTCAGTGATACAAGGGAATCTCCCCCTTATGGGGGGGTCAGTCTTTGGGAAGCCCTTTTTGTTGTATCACAGAAGTGGATTCCATTTCCCACAGCCCTGACCCAGACTGTTTTTGATAACCACAGCCAGCTGAGTTTAAGTCACCAGCCGAAGCTTAGGTCCAGAGGACCACGGCCTCTTCTCCACGCTCTGCCCGGAAGCCCAGGGTCAACAAGTAGCGAGGTGTCCAGCTTGTTGGAAGCCATGGCAGCCTACGGTTGGTTTTGGTTTGTGTTAAGAACGACTGTCCAGACTTAGGATACATTTTACATTTTACCAGTGACTCAAAGTGAAGGAAACAATAAGATATACATTCTACAACTGGGCCCAACTCTAATCATGAAAAGTCGTTGGTATCGGCCGGTGTTAGCGAAAATGGTGGGTTTTGAGGAATCCAACTTTAGCCCAACAACTGTCTGGGTGTGGCTTCGGTGTTGTCATTCAAGTAGCCACCCAAAAACTGGATGTATGGAGAATGTCTGGCCAAGAGCAAATGGAATCTAATCTGGGGAGGCCACTTTTAGGAAATTCCCTTTAGGAAAACCATGATATGGAAAATGTTTGGCTTTTAACAATCGGAGTCTCTGTGAGCCCAGTCTCCGCAAGTGCGAACATGCTTGAACTTGCCGCAGACACTTTTGCACTTGCTTTCTTTATACAATGCCACAAGGACCAGCCATGCCAAACAGTCTCATGATATCATCTTATTTGCAACAGCCGATGCTCTGCGACGAGCACTTTATACGTACATATCAAAATATATGTGTAATTGTATTTTAATATGTAATATATAGATAGATACATATTTATATATACACGTTGCCCCACCCCCGCGCACCCCACCGCTCAGACCCCAAGCTCCATGCAGAAATTGACCGCTTCCGACTTCACCGTCACGCTCATGAAAAGTTCTCTTGGATGATGGGTGCGTCCTTCGACCCCCTTAAAAAGGCTTCGGCTTTCCCCATGTAGTTTCCTTGTACCAGCCATTCAACGGGTTTCCCGAAGAAAAAACAACGTAAGGCCCAGATGTTCAATTGGAAAGGGTTTTCTAGCTTGCCCGCTTCACTCTGTCTCATCGGGTTTACTTTGCAGGGCAAAACAAATACCCCAAAGAAGCTGTTTAACGATTTCCCTCAAGGAACCCACGTTCAACACATCCGAACAAAAACATCAGCCAAAGAGCTCTCAACGTAAGGATTCCCCAGAGGGTGGTTGCAACGTAGAGGGGTTGTGTTTTTTGTTCGAGGCTCGGTACGCTTTTTTGGTTTGTTTGGTCTTAACGAGAAACCAAAAGAAGAACTGAAATCCAGGGGGTTCAAAAGTTATTTTAGATCAACCTTTGAAATATATTCGAACTAACAACCTAGGACATATAGTACTTTACCCAGATTCTGTATTTTTGACCTGATCTCGCCCACAGCGGCGACAAATCCAAAAACAAAAACAAAAAAGCTCAGAAACAAGTCAATCTCGAAAAGTCAGTCAGGAAAACCCCCAAATCGCCCAAGCTTCTCCGTATCCATCAGAACAACATGAGAGGTCGGCACGTCCACCGGCACCTGGGCTACTTCGAGCCCGTGGACTTTGTGCGCTTCACTCGAGGCCTCTTTTGGTTTTTGGCCCAGGACAGCGAGGGTCTGTTGGGACGGTTTGAAGAACCAGGGACTTGTGCTCCGTTTGGTTGAGGAACTTGATTTTCTGCTGTTGGTTTCAAGAAGGCATGTGGTTGGTTGTTTGGAATTTTCTCCTGTGGGTTTCAAAGGGAAGCTGTCACTACTGGAGCACGTTGTCGTATTTTTCCAGGTGTTGTTGTATTTTTCCAGGGGCCAAAGCAAATGGAGGGTTAGGCAATCTTGTTTTTAGCCCTGTTTGCCCTGCAAATTAAGATGGAAGCTTTTGGGCCGAATCTCTCATTTGGAACTGCTTCTTGCTTCTTGGAGCCCGGTGTCGTTTTGTACTGCTTTTGTTTTCTTCGGGTGTCAGCACAGTTCGCAAATGTTGACAACATGTCCGTTGTGCTGGGCCAGAGACTGTCTCCGCTCAGCCTGCGAATACCTGGCTATTTGTGGATTGCTGATGGAATCCAACCCGAACGACCCTGATTAGAGGAATCTTCTTTTGGGGGGACCTGGGACCTGGGTCAAAACTAAACCACGGAAATGATTCCAAGCATGGCAGCGATGTGGGTCAAGTAAACCATGTGGTTCAGAAAGGGATATGCCCCTGTGTGCATATCGTTTCTGTTTCTGTCGTGCACATCCTGGAAAGAGTGCTTAGAGTATTTGGGGTCGGGCGAATGTTCATTGCTTTAGCCGGTATTATGGGTCTGAGCCCCCTCAAAACCCCCCACCCGAACCAACCACAAGTTGCTCAAACATTTGCATTCTGACACACGGCCATCTACGCTCCGCATTCCAACTAATTACATGTGTGCTACTCTCATATCTGCATGCACTTTTTTGTCGTGAATCGTTTCTGTGACCACAAGTACACAATGGGGAACCCATCAACGGGGAGCCCAAACATGTTGGTTGGTCAATGGTCAGACCAACCGTGGGGGCCTTGGGCTTCCATCAACTTTCAAAAGTCCCGGGGTCAGGGTTCCGTTTTTTGACTACCCCAAGGTAGACTTAAACCCAGGGGTTTCCCTTTTGAACCACCCCTGGGTTTAAGTCGACTTTGGGGTAGTCAAAAAACGGAACCCTGCCCAGGGTGGTTTTCAACGTCACCTTTTCTGCCAGATTCGTTCTCCTTGCAGGGTGATGTTTTGTCTTGAAAGCTCTGCCCCGTAGAATCCCACCGGAGGTTTGGCCGCTGCAGAGTGCCCACGGCCGCTCCGTTTCGGTTCTTCTCGTTTCAGGTGGTGCAGACTCTGAAGATGGAAGACCCAGCCATTTAATGTGGTGCCTGTGGATGTTGTCCATCCATTTTGTGCATCCATGGGTTTCGTCCATCCATGGCTTCCAAGGGGTGTTTTAAGGAAACCACGTGAGTCTTGGGATCCTGTTGCTGAGGTGTCAGGAAACGGTGATTCATATCATATGCTCACCACGTTCAGGTGCATGTCGTAGCCTTTTTCGTGGGCGCAATGTCCGTCCTTTATTTCGGGGCTTTGTGTCCCGTTTCAATCGGGCCCATGTTCGCCCTTTTCTGATGCAAGTTGCCACTGGGCTTGCGAGTCATATCCCATTCTCATTTGCCGCGCAAAAAGTGTCTGCGGGTTTTGCCACTTTTAACTCCTGCCATTTGCAGGTACCGCGATGAGCGGGTGACTCTCACCCTGCCCAAGTGGGCTCGGAGCCAAAGGCTTTGGCCATAGAAAAACGAGACATGGGCGCTTTCCCTTTTTTCAGTGTGTGCCCACTCTAGAGCTATGTGATTTTGAAGGGAAAGAGTGCCTTGGGTTGAGGTACCCCGTGTTCATGGCTATCTTCAGACCAAAAGGACTCAGAAGATGTTGGGAGTTCCTATTTGGAGATATGTCTTGACATGGAAAATGGTCCAACAAAATGGCATTTGGTCCTTTGGTTTCCCTTTAACGCAGGCCCAAACGGGGCAGCCTCTGTTGCTTCCATGGGAGAAAAGCACGAATTCATGCGAGCGGGGCAGCTGAGCAAGTCAGTCGCCCAGTCAGACATCCCAGGTCCTTCTGAGTAAGGTCTCATGTTTAAATTTGATCATTGACCGCTGCTCTTGTGACGCATTGCGTAGGACGTTTCAACCAGGGCGCTTTTTGACCGCCCTTGTTAAGATAAACATGTGACCGGTTTGCGTTTTTGTTGAGGCGAGGGTCTCGTCTTGTAGGGGGCCCTTTGTTTCGCTTGGAAGGCGAGAAGGTGTTGCACGGGTAGACCCTGGTCTGAACAGTTGCACGCGTGACATCGCACCATTCGCATAAGAAGGCCTAACCACGTTGACGGACCGTTGGTATGAGCTCTAAGGTGACGCTCAGAGCCTCGAGCATACCGATGTCACGATTCCTTCTAACAACCAAACCATAAGTGGAAATGTTGATCCCACATCAATCAACCCCAGTTTATTCATAGGAAAGCTGCATTTCCCTGGGTTTAGTGGGGGATCAGACCACTTTTGCAGCAGAGTTCCCCCCCCCCCTATTTCAGAAACTAGGGTTGATTCATACCACCGTTTTGTCTGGGCCCCGCGGCAGCTGCTATGCACCTGGCGCGATGTCGGGGGGCGGCCTCGCTCTCAGGCTCAGAAGCGGCACAAGGAGTTCTCGCCGCACGACTGGGCGCCGCCGGCTGGTCCTTGTGTCTGTCAGCGTCAGCTGAGCCACTTGCTCAAAACCGACTCGGGTAGATGAAGGTTAGTAAGGGACAATCCCAACCATAAATAGCCTTCTTAATTCTTTACATGGTTCTGGGTCGACCATTTCAATACCGGTTTTTGATTGTGACTCAGCTTGGCAGCTTCCGGTGGTTTCAAGCGGCCAACTTGAGGCGGTGTTGATTTGTGTATTTGGATGTGTTTGGTGTTTTTGAGGGTACCCTTTTTTGGATGGTTTGAAAGGGGAGCCAAGAACAAACACATGTGTTTCTTGGAGGGGCGTTGGGGACGCTAGAAAAGGGCAGACCCAAATGAGAGTTTTTCAAAATGGACCCCGGTTTTGGTTTGTATTCGAAAGGGAAACCGAAGAACACCAAGCCTTCTAGCAAACAAGTATTTGTTGAAAAAAGCGTACTGTTCAACTTGCGCGTTTGTTATGTTCCTTCATGTTCCCTTTCACGCATTATTTTCAGAGGATGGGAGGTCGGACAAATCCGGATTTTGACTCCTGTGCTTTTAAGGGGCCTCAAGGTTGATGCCTTTGTAGCTTGAAAACCGAGCAGAGATGTGGGTGTGGCTCTACCAAAATGGCGCCTTGGTAAATGGAACCAAAGGAAGAAACCTGCGTAACCCTAGCTTATCAATTCCGAGCCAAACCCATGTGTCCTCTAGTGGCGTTGACCACTTTTTTGTTGGGAGCTTTGGCAAATGGCCACACCTGAAGGTTTCAGAAGGCGTCTTAAGCCGCTTTTCTTCGGTTTCCATACCCGACTAATGGAGTGGACTGGGCGCTAAAGTTCTCCATATCGTTGTTTTTTTTTTTCTCCGTTGACCTCAAGGGGACGCCAAAAGGGGATGGGTGGTTTCTTCTTCTTCCAGACAGCCTATTCAGCATCGAGTTGTGGCTTTTAGAGAGATGATACTAGGAAAACACCCGGATGATCAAGAGAGACATTAGTTCCTGGGAACCTCCGTGGGAACCTTTCGAGAACCTCAAAGGTTCGGGAGCCTGAAACCGGGGAAGAGTTGAAAGATGAGGGAAAGTTCACCGCGTCCTTTGTGGAGGGTCCCCCCCTTGTTTGTGGCTTTTAAAGGGAAACCAAAAGGAAAGCTACCACTTTGCCATCCCCCACAAGATGATAAATCCACACGTTTCCTTGGATCCCAGTTGCCAATATAGCAGGTAAGCAGTCGTTTTCCTTTCGCTTATTGCCATTTGTCAAAGATATGGTTGCTTCCTTTTGGGCGGCATTCGCACGCCCTCGGTTTCTGCAGGTCCCAATTTCTTTGTTGGTCTTCAACATCAGAGGTTTGGCCCATCGGTGGCTGTGTTCCTTTTTTACAGGGTAGTTGAGTGTCCAGGGAACATCTTGGGTGTTCGGCCAAGTTGCTAAGTTGTCAGTATCTTAGGGTTCGCATTAAAGGGTTCTAACCCAGGTGGCTAACCACTTACTCGGAGGGGTGATTTCCTCTTCCCCTTGAAAGCCAACCAAACAAGGCCGAGCTTTGAGGAAATGCAAAAGGGTACCCTCAGACAACTTGCCCGAGGGTTGGTTACCATTTCCCCTAAGCTAACCAAAAAAGGTGCATCCAGCCTTAGGGGATTCCAACCCAGGTTTTCTTACCACTTACTCGGAGGGGTGGTTCCCTTTTCCCCTAAGCTCACCAACCCACACGGGTACATCAAACAAAGCACCGGGGCGTTTGGATGGCCAGGACGCCTTCGTGACCTCCTTGGCGCGGCTCGGGGCCTCCGAGATACGGCAGCGGAAACTGCGGGAGCTCGGCCCGGCGCACAGTCGCTGGGCGGCTTGTTAAGCTTCCATTTGCTTAAGCTTTGTTTTTTCCCCTTGTTGGTTTTACAAGGAAATTACCACTACTGGAAAAATGTTTTCTTTTTTTTCCAGGGGTCTTGACCAAATGGAAGTAAAGGGGAGACATGGGGAGACCCTCTTTTTGATCTAAGCCGAGGTTTCGGAGGGGAAACTTACAGTCAATACCAAGCCGATTACTCATGCCTGCCAAATCCAACCAGCTGCCCGGTCGCCCTGTCCTTGGCTTGCCATGTTCACACCAACTCCTCGAGTCCCTCTTCCCAATGGCCCAAACAAGTCCCTGCGCCGCTGCTTGCTGCTTACTTTCCCTCTGCGCGTTAAATGCGGCAACGCCAACAACAGATTGTGCACTTTGCAACTCGTAGCCGACACTAGACTAGGGATAAGTAGGAGTGTACAACGGTTTGTACGTGGTTGTTTTCAGTTCAGCCCAAGTGTTGTTTTTCAAAGGAGGCCACAGTTTGCTGGCGCTGCAGCCAGTTGGCAAAACAACACTGCACATGCAAATTCCCCAAAAGACTTCAGTGCTTGCGGCAAGGTCGTTGTCCACGATGTCTCCTTCTGATTCTGATGGGGCATGGTTGTGATAAATAACCCTTTCTGAGGGAACGCGTCGCGCGCCATATCTGTCAAACAGCAAAACTATAAACTCAACCTTTTTCCCCGCCTTCACCTTCTGCGACCGTCGTGCGGCAAAAAGGTGCAAAACAGACGGCGGCTATAGTCAGCTGTGGGTGAGCCTTCAAGAGGAGGGTTCCTCATCTCAGAATGGCCCTTACGAGGTTTGAGCATGACATCCCAGCCCCCAGTGGTCCGCGTTCTATGTGTGATGGGTTTCCCTTCAAAAAGACAACCAAACACCGGGTAACTGCATTTGCAGTTTCCCTTTATCAGCCGAAAAAAAGGTTTGTTTCCTTGAACAAATCATTGGGTTTTGAACATTGTTTTCTTCTTTTTTAGGTGGTGGTTGAGCATCTCATGGGTAGTCTGGAGAATCCATGGTAGCCCCAAGAAAAACCTGGCCAGTCTGGGTACATGGCTGTTGGCTTGCGGGTCCCCGAGGTCCCCCCGCCCCCACCGAGCCGGCAACCTTCTCCGGTGGTCAAATGGCGCAGGCTCAGGGCGGCACTTCGGGAGAAGGGGCCGGGACAGGGGGATCCAGGTGTCAGTGTTTATATATATATATATATGTATGTATATGTATATGTATATATATATATATATATCGTTTAAAGTTTTGTTGTGTTTTTTGTTTGGTGTGTGTGCGTTGTGTTATTTTTTGTGTTTGTTGTGGTTGTGCTTGGTGTTTGGTTTGCGTTTTTCGTTGTCGCTTTTTTTGGAGGGGGTTGCTGGTTGAATGTCGCCTCCACAGTGTGTTGTCTTGTTTGTTTTTTTTGCTTGCTTGTTTGCTTGTTTGTTTGTTTTGCTTTCGGGGGGATCCACTGCTGTGGCCACTGGATCCTGAGGCGGAAAAAGTGGCCTGGGCCGCCTTTCTGGGCGTGTTCCTTTGTGGCTCCCAAAAAACATAAGAACAATAAGAACCCAAAAAAAATAATAATAATAATGAGAGGCCCTAAAAGAAAGAACACACCCTGCTGTCGCTATCTTCCAACCCCCCAGACGTTGATTGAAGCCAACATGTCGATGCCACCGAAGGACCCATGCCCACCTCCTATGGAACTAGGCGACAGGGGCAGCCCGACTTTTGGTCTAAGCCCATTTTCCCGTTGACGCGAAAGATGGAACAAGACCCGCCCCACCCCACCCTTTCTTTTCCCGGGCGGATGCTTCCAGAAAGGCCGCTGTGCGCACGAGAAGATGCGTACATGGGGGTTGATCATAAGGTCCAGCAAACACGGGATGACCATTTGGGGGAAACCACTAAAGCAATGCTAATTCCCACAAAAAAGGAGAAGTTGCCCATTTTCATTTGGGTCAACCCCCACAGAACCTTCCAGCCCCCCACCCACCCCCAAGATCCCCCCAATTTTCTTTACCCGGGGTGCTGTTCGCAGACCATCCCCTCGTTTTCAAGACCTCCCGTGCACCGCTGAAGACACAAAAAGCTTGCCGCCACAAGGAACGGAAGCTGGCAGAGCTGCCCTGAGAAGCGAAAAAAGTGATCCGCGGTGCTGGGCTTGGATGGGTGTCTTTGTTGCATTTTGCCACGGGATGTTAGGACTTTTACCTTTTTGCCAGCTAATGGGTTTTCCATTAAACCACTAAAAGTTAAACTTTTAGCAGGGGAGCAGAAAGCAACCATGGTTTGGGCAAGTTAGAATGAGCGCACTGATGAAAGGAAGCAAGTAGCGGTTCCACCTATGATGAAGGTCCTTGGGCAAACTGCTGAAGAGCAGTTTGCCCAGAGCTCATTGTTTATTTTTTGGTTTTTTGGTTTTGCCGCATCTTGAGGGATGTTGATTTTCAAAGCGTTTAGATGGCGTTTCGGACCACGTTCAGTCGATTTCCTCTTGGTGGGGTGATGTCGAAGGGGGAAATATAGGGACCCCGGACGTTGCAAAAGCCTCCAGAAACATCGCTGTTGCGAAGCCTGGCGGGAAAAAATGGAAAAAAGAATGGTTGGTGGTTTGGGCGAAGGAGTTTGGGCTTTTGGGTTTGAAGGGCGCCAACCCGAATTTGTACAGTCAACCGATGACCAATCCCTCAGGACGCTTAGTTGGAAGTCAAGCTCTGGCCGCTCCATGGGTAGTCTCCTTTTGGTGTGCGAACAATGCTTCCCTATTTTGAGACAGACCCATATTGAAGTTTGCATCCAGCAGGCAAGGTCACTGCTCAGCATCGAGGCACCATGCGCAACTTTTGGGACTGATGTCCCAGATGGAAGCGGGAAATCCAACCACACGTGATTGACAAGACATGGGACATCCAAAAAGGTACGTTCTGTTTAAACATGAAGTTTCAATGACACTGGATGCACACCTTGAATGTACAGGACAATCCTTTTTACCATCTCCAGTAAGTGCACCCAAGCCATAGCAGGTTTCCTTCACATATCCAAATTCGAATGTGTCTTGGGCACCGGTTCCAAAGTGAGGCACAGGATTCCACCCTGATCCATTGCTGCTGGGTGGTTCCACCCAAAAAATGCCATCATCCAGAAGGATGTTGCGCCCATTCTCCAGAGCTCCCATTCTCGTGAAAGGGGATCCAGACCATGGGAGGTGTTCCTTTTGGTTTCTCTTTGAACCAGCTTGATTATCGACAGGTACCCTCGAAGAAACGCAGAACCAACAGTTACTGGTTGACACTGCCAGGGCGCCTTTGTTTTCCGCCGCCATGGCCGGCGAAACCCGCGGCAGAACCGTTGCGGCCGCTCTGGCCGGCGTGGGTGTTGCGCTGTGGACTGGGGCTTAGAGTGAGAGAGTCGGGGACCCGCCGAAACGGTGGCTTTTTTGGTTTACATTTTAAAACCAAGAACGGGGTACGCTCAATTTGGAGTTACCCTAGTACCCTTTTCCTCAGGTTCGGTTGTGCAAAGCTGACCTTTCAAACCTCTTAGCTCACCTTTTTGGCAGATGTGATTCAAGGTCCCAAAAGCTCTAACTTTTATGTCCAGGTCCTTTTGATGAATTTCCTATCCGGATTCATTGCCCAACTGAAGTGTTTCAACATATGCGAACCCTCAAACGGGTTTTCGGTCGTTCGGGTTGTCTCAAAATAGTTGCATCACTATGGTTGGAGTGATTTCCCACCGTTTTTGACAGTATTCCCCATACATTCATAGCCATGCCGCCAATCTGTTCAAGGCGTCGCTTTGGGTGTGCCCTTATCAATTTCGCTTGTGCCTCCGTTTTGGCGGCCCATGTTTCTTCCCTTGAGCCGGTGTCCAATAGGATTGCCACGGGTAGGCTGCCGGAAGGGGCCTTTCGAGACATTTAACAGCCCAGCTGTGAACTCGCACGCACACAACAAATGCTGTGGCAAGCATCGCCGAAGATGGGATGATGTCATGTATACACGGCAAATGTTCAACAAAGTTTATTTATAGTCATATGTATACAGAAAAGGCATGTGAGAATGTCAGCAGTATCATTCGAGGGCGGTAGTTGTAAAGTAGCCATGCAAAGGGGTCCACTGCTTTAAGAGTAGCAAGCTGACCAACCGAAATGCGGTGACATCTCAAGGGGCACGACTGCGTGCGAAGACGGACAATTGCCGATGGCACGGTGAATGCCGTTCACATTTTGCAAGTAAAACAGCCACAAACCATGGACATTACAGGGGTTCCCTTGTTCCCTACTTGCACTATTTGGGGATCCACCATACCCCCCCCATGTAGAGTCAATGACTTCAGATGTTTGGAACGACGAGAAAGATGTCAGGTGTGTGAGCTCACTGGCAGCTTCCTTTGCCCTACTGCCAGCTTGAAGCCATTGGTCTGTTGGTTTGTAGTTGGTGTGTATGTGGGCGTGCCTGTTTTGTGAGGGGAGCCCTTGGTTGCCTTCAACAAAACCGAGAAGCACAATTGGCCATGGGTCAAAATCCCGGTTAGTTTCAGTGAACATCCCAATCCAACCACTAAAATAGTAATAGGTCCTAAAATGGGTGGTGAATTCACCTACCCCAAAATGGGATCCCAAAACGGTTTTGACAACCACAGCCATTTCTGTGTGTGTGTGTGACCGTTGACGTGAGGCTGTTCTGGCGTGCCCGGCGGCGAGCGCCGATCGCAGCATCGCCGCTCGCGGCCAGCTCGGGGCTCAAGTGGCTTTGGCGTCTTGTAGGTTTCCCTTGGCCGACCTCAGTGGCGCTATCTAAATAGGGGTGTCCTTTTTGGGGAGTGGCGCCGTCGAAATGGGAGGTGTTGTTTTTTTAAGAAAAAAACTGCATGGGGGTTGTCACGCGGGTTGCCCTTGTGGTTTTCCTTGAAATCCACCAAGAAAGGGGTACCCTCAACAAAAGACACTGGTTGCTCCGCTGATAATATCAAGTCCGAGAAGGGTGCCAAGGCATTTCCAAAGACAGGACGCCCTCAATAGGACACCACCAAGTGGCCATGAATTGGAACACCTTAAAAAGCTGCTTGCGAAGATTGATCCTTGTCAGGCTCATGACAAATGTCCTTATAAGGCTCCTTGTAAAGCTGCTCTTTGCAGACCTCCTTATCCAGCTTTTGCCATGATGACTTGCAAGCCCATTCATTTGTGCTTACATCTACAGAAATAAATGTCAAAATACCGCAGCCTGCGCGCTCCAAGCAAGCAAAAAAGGGGGCACCTGAGTTGCTGTGTTTGATCCGAGGTACTTGCAGCAGCACTTTCATTTTGCTTATTCAACCATGGAGGCAAGCTCCATCAAATCCTGAAATAGCCAATAGCACGTGCCTTTTCCTGTGCATGCTCTCCCTCTGTCCTTTTCTACTATGAGGTTTGGTCAGAAGATGCAACACAAACAGCTATATTTGAGCCAACCGTAAAACAAGTAAGAAGCAAACCAGTGAAGGGCGCCAAAAGGAATTCAACAGGAAACATCCCACCATTTTGAGGGATCCAAATCTGGACCCAACCCATTTAAAGATCGTGGCCGGCCTGGCCATTCCTTGGCAACCACTCTCTGGGATCGGGAGCCTCAAGGCCATCATTCTGTTCAGCAAGCCCAATTCCCTTGGGATTTGGGCCCTCTTCCAACAAGAAGGATCCCTCAGCGGAATAGTACGGTAGATGCGCCCAGGCCCCTTGGCCAAACCCGCACCTTGAGGTTCCGCAGACGGCGCCGGAGAGCCTCAGTGGGATGCTGACAGGCCCTGGAGCGAGTCACCTGACTTGCTATGTGGTTTCTGGAGGAAAAGTACATGACAGCACCTACTTGTTTTTGGAGTGTTCCCCCAGGACGTGATGAACGCAGAAAAGCGCGCGACTATTGGGGTTGAGAATGACGGACTTTGTCAGTGCTTGGAAATTCAAAGGAACAGCACGCCTGCCTATGGCCTGTGCTTTCGTTAGATCATGGGCGCAGATGTATGGAGGTGCCAGAGCATCCAACACCAACCTGGTTTTCCTTTCTAAGTCCATGGTCATGGCTTCGCCTTGTATTTCCAGGTCCTTTGGGCAACGGAGAGGGAATTTCGGCAAACCACGGAAAATGAGATCCTTCACCTATTAGTCGAGGGGAATATTCCCGCGTTTCTCGGTGCTTCAAAGACCCTGGCGATGCAGAGATTTGGTCTGTGGGAAAGGAAATCTGATGTTTCATGTTGTCTCATGTCTTCGGTTGATGAGCCAAGCCGAATATGCCTCCTTGGGCATCCTTGTAGGATTTGCTACAAAACGCATCGCGTTGTGAATGCCACTCCCAAAATTTGCCCTTGACGTCCTTGACATCCTTGACCTATATGAACGTGTCTTTATTGAGCGTAGCCTTTTGCGTTGGCTTAAAGGGAAGCCAACAGGAAGCAACAGTTTTTGGTTGGGCGGCGGCATTGGGGCAGGGAGAACCTCTGTTGTGTTTGCTTCACACTGAGCTTTCTTGCCGGGGTTGATACATTCGGGGGAACAAAAAGGGACAACACATCGGGGAACAAAACTAAGAGCAAAAGCGAACATGGGAATGTCCATTGGAGAGTGTTTTTTGGGTTGCAACCCGTTTTGGCTCACCCAAGTTCCCCCGGGCCATTGCCTTGCGAGGCCGATTGCCTCGGGCATCCGGAGCAAGGCGCACACTGGCTTTGCCAAGCTCGTCAATATGTTTGATAAGCTCAAAAATGAGTTCGCGTTGATGCTCGTTTTTTTTTTTTAGAGACCCTTTGTGAACAAAGCCTCGTGTTAAAAGAGACCCTTGAAAAAGCCAGTGTTTTGAACAAAGACCCTTTGTGCTGAATTCAGACCTTTTTGTTGAATAGAGGCCTTTGCGCGTGTTTTAGAGAAAAAGAAATACGTGTTTAATATTTTGTGTAACGAAAGCCCCTTTGCGAAATTAAACAAAGCCCAAGACTTCCACACTAGCAACAAGTCTTGATGTGCCCACTCACCAGCATTGTGCAGAGATTAAAGACCAAGCTAGACCTGTGGCCCAAAGCGAGATATAAATATGTTTGTGTTGTTGGGTTGTGTAGATTAACGATATGAAGGCGCTGTTTTTTCCTTTATGCCTCTGTCATCTCAAGCAATTCGAGTAGGTGTGGATTTTGTGGCGGCACTGTGGTTTCAAATTGAGCGTGCGGTGGAATTCTGTCAGCAAGAAGAAGAAGAAGAAGGACTTCGATTGCTAGGAGTAGGCATCAGGATTCTGGGAGTGTGAAGCAAAGCACCAGCTCACAGAGCTTCAGCAGAAGCGTAGCACGCGAACTGCGCGTTGGCAGCTGCAGATCCCAGATTGCGATGCTCAGTACATGTTTTGGGAAAAAATGGATTGTCTCAAAATAGATTTGCTCTTTGGGATGGGGGATTGCAATCACACCCTGACCGGCACCCACAACAGAACCCTTCCTGCATCGCCAAGCAAGCACTGCCGCCACCGCACCTTGCCACCCTCACCAGCACTCAAAACGGCACCCTGACCAGCACCCTGACTGCAACGCCAAACAAGCGCTACCATGCGCACCCTGACCACAACAGCACCCTGACCAGCACCTGTGGCACCAACCTGCCCTTTTGAGAAGTAGAACCCCTTCTAGCTTTCGGCTGTCTGGCGAAAAACGCGCCCGCACCTGGGGAATAAAACCCAAGTAGGTACCCTCAAAGAAAGACACAACCTTAGTTTTAGAGGCAGTTTCTGTGATACCAACGAATGCATTTGAAACTGATGAAGTCATTGACATCAACCACGTGGTTGCAAAACAGCTTTTTATTTGAAAGATGTATGAGTATAACAGCCTTTGGCAGCTTCCTCTTGAAAATATTTGTCTTCTGAGGTCAAGGTTGCATTGTTTTTCACTGAGACCTCATCTTGGACAACCATAGCGAACGCACACAAAGGTAAAGGTTCTTGTCGTAGGCCGCACTTCCTTCATCTTGGTCAATTAAACTTTACCCAATCTTTTGTTCAGCTTACCCAAGGCCTGCTTGTAATTGCATTCTGCATTTGCGATCGTTAACGAGGCTTTTCCCCGCTATGCGTTTGTGTTTTCACGAGCATTCGAAAGACATCAAAGGACCCTCCCCCAGCGCAACAATGCTTCTCAAACAGGGTGCCAAGCAAAAGAAAAACAACAAACACCCATTCATGAGCACCTGACTTCGCCTGAAACCACAAGAAACGCCTTGTCCACTTGATTGGGGCTTTCTCGGACGTGGGCTTCCAGCTCTGAAAGCTTCCAGTCGGCTTGGGGCCTCGGCTCACTCAGGTGACCAAGGCGTTGCATCCTGAAGAGCTGGTTGTCGTGGATGACTCGGCGGCACACCGTGGGCATGCAGGCGGTTTCGCTGTTTGCTTGTGACGGAGCGTTGCGCTGTTTGTCGCAGCGCTGAGAGTATCGCGTCGACGAGTCGCTCGATGGATTTTCCAGAAGCATTCACACATGACTGTGCCAGCCAATGCTACAATGCTGCAGGAGCTGAATGAGCCATGCAGGTCCGTTTCTTTTCAGGGTACACTCCCGACGAACACGAACAGAGTCTCAGAGGGCCACCTACTGATTCTCCATGCAGGATCCCCGTCAAATTCCATGTTGGTAGATGGGAAAGTACGTGTTTAGTGTTTTGTTGTTTCTCAACAGCTCAAAGCTGTAGGGGGTTTTGTCAATATAGTGTTCGGAGTGCTTCAAAAAAAGACAAAATAGAAAAAGGAGACTTCCCGAGTGTTGCAGCGGTTGGGGATATCACCTGGGCTTCTTGTTTAAAAGCGACATCCAGTTTGCTTTGGTATTTGGAGACGAAGCCAGTGAATTCCACAGGTCGGCCATGGCTCAGGAGTTGCTGGAGCGCGCATTGCGGAGACGCACTTCAAAGTCCAGGTGGGCATGGTTCCTTTGTTTATCCAACTTGGGGCAACTAATGAGATGACTACGGACCGTTAAGTGCCCTATCCTTCCCATGTCTCCCGTTGTTATGGCTCTGAGTCAATCTTGGATAATATGGGGTTTCTGGGGTCGGGTTCGACGGTCTGCTTTAAATGCGGGGCCAAAAGAAATTGCCCAAGAAAGCTTCCATGATTTGACAATGAGCTAAAAAAGCAGGTCGAGGTTTCTCACCAAAAGCCAATGTCCAATGGCTGGGCTGCTTGAGGGCACCCGTTGTGTTTTGCCTTTTGCGTCTTCCAGGTCGA
>CAUJNA010001090.1:930670-1045670 GCA_963377175.1 Effrenium voratum
GGGATTTATGCCCGCCAACCACTTTTGAGGGTCCCCCATTGAAATTCATAGCCATGACAAAAGAAGTAGGCGCCTTGCTGCGCAAGCACAGCACTTGCAGCACTCACACAGACTCTGAACCTTTGACTGAGGCACGCTTGCTTGTGCTCAATTGTTCAGCCAGTGTTTCAACCAGCCCTGAGCCAAACGAGAGCTCAGGCTGGCATCAACCTGGCCAATTTCCTGCTGGTCACTGGCAGGGACCCGGAGCCGGCAGGTGCGACCAGATGGATCGAAACCACCAAAACAGATGCCTTAAATGGGTGCGTCTTTTGTGGGGGGGCGCCCCTTGTTTGGCGGATTTATGCGGAAGCCAAAACCAAAAGCACGACGACCATTTATTTTTAGGGTCCCCTGAAAAGAGAGACGCCTAAATTTGGATCACAAATCGGGGACTCTCGCCATGGTGGGTGTCCCCTCTGTGTTTTTGAAGCCACCCCAAAAGGGTAATTACCCGCCAAAGGAAAGAGAAGTCATTCATTTGTCCCATGAGGTGACCCACTGAGTGAGTCGAGGGAGACCTCTTGGGTTTGTGCGGAACAAGTCAAACGAACCCAATCCCAGCCAATATGGGTGTCTTCCATGGGTATGCTTCAGGTTCCCGGGGAATTTAAAGGATCCCACCTTGCAAAAACAAAGCCATATGCATATCTATGTTTATACACGTTCATATATGCACAGGCGTGTGGTCCGGTGAGGGTTGAACAGCCCCGGTGCCGCTTTTAGCTGGTCAGCTTCACTTCGACGAGCACCAGACATGTTGGCAGGGGCCCCTTGTGGTGAAGGATTCCTTTTTGAGGGGGTCGCCCATTTTCTCACAAACGGCGGCAAAAAGACCCCCCCGCATGTTGGGACGTTGTTTTCATGGTTGGCTGTGTTTACTTGCTGAACCCTTGTTTTGCAAACACTGGTATGTTCATTTAATTTGCTTCAAGTAATGCCTGCCACAATTTATTTTGTAGCACGAAAAGGGATGGGTAGCGGCAAGTGGTCCAGGTGTCTCCCCAGATGTGGCTGCGGAGATCGCCAAGCGCTTGGGGGTGGAGGTGCAGTACGTGGCCTTCAACCACCCCAAGGCGTGGCCTGGGTTTCAGAGATGGAGAGAGAGATACAGAATTCAATGTACTTGCATTAGTGCTGTTTGTGCTTAGGCCCGCTGGCATGTGTAATGAGTAGCATGTGAGCTCAACCTGTACATGCGAACCTTTTGATGGTTTCTTTCGGGATGAACAGACCAGGCAACGAGCTCCTTAGAGTTGCAACCGATGGCTAACCTGACTCCTCACTCAGGAGCTGGCCGATGCTGTGGATGCCGGCAGCGTGGCAAGCGGGTGTTTGTTACATTCATTGCATAAATTCTGCATTGTTTTCTCACAACAATCTGAGTGTGTTTTCTTGGCGGCAAATACCTGTTTTGGGGTTGCGCTAAAGGGAAACCACGGGGAAAGCACTCATTTTGGATCATGTTTGGTTTGTTGTGTTTTGGAGACAAATCCATTTAATCCTATGGTGCTTGGTCTTGTTGCAATGGAACATCACGTCCCAAGCTTTGGCTCTCAGTCCAGGAGTTGGGGCCTGCACTTGCCCAGGTTCCGCTGAACAAGATAAACGGTCTGTAATCCTTATGCCAGATGGATAGTCTTCCTTGTCCAAAGCGAATGGACCTGAAAGGACCTTTTGGTTTTCCTCTTTTTTTCTATGTTTAGTCACCCTAAAAGACGAACTTTCTATTTTGTGGTGGTGTCCCACTACGGATGATGGGTTTTGGATTAATTAGGGTAGCCCCCAGTCTTGAACAACTCAGTTCGTCTAGTGGACGACCCTGAACCTGGATACACGTAGCTGGTGTCAGCCCTGCTCAGAATTCGATAAGGGGAGAGCTTTGTACCTGACACCAAGGAATGCTATGTCTCGGTAAGTGTCTTACGGATGTTGCTCAGTGAGGTTCGTTCAATCCTGCAGCAAACATGCAGTCTGTTTGGGAGGTGATTGTCGAGACTGTTCGCTGTATAGAGCCAGCACATGACGAGGTCCGTGAATGTTGCTTGTTCCCGCCAGGTTTTGTTTGCTTCAAGCATGCAGCCAGGCCACCCCAGCAGCCGTCCTTTGTAAAGACAGCTTTGGGGGATGATAGGTGGCTTTGCGGTCATGCAATGTGGACTTCTCTGAAACCCGCAGCTGATATCATCAAGGTCTCCGTTCTGGATTGTGCGAGATTTCTGTTTTGCAGGGGAAATCAGGGGTTAACAGGGAGGGCTCCCATTCACGCGACATCCACTGGATTTCCACCCATCCGAGGATGTTGGGATGTTTTCTCTGAGCAACAGACAGGAACGGCTTCCACGCAATTCACCTTAGGAAACAGGGCGGGGGTGCACACAAGTTGAAAAACCCGGGTCCCACACAGCTTTCTCACAAAACCCAGGGGTCCCACTTCCGTTGTCCCACATATGGGGGGTACAATCTTCCCGTGACCTGGCTTCGGAAGCAAACCTCTGAACAAATCATAGCCAGCTCACCCGTAAAACGAGGTCACCCATCAAGGATCCTTGAAGATGCCTGATGACAGGTTTGTGAATTGGTAATTTGCCAAGATCCACATTGCTCATATTTTGCCTCGGACTTGTGAGCACCATTTGTGAACCAAACTGGAGAACTATGTTGGATTCGAAAGCAGGAATCTGGCCTGTGCTTGGCGGCCTAAAAAGGGTTACAAACTTGCAAACTGTCAATTTACAGGCTTTATCGCGCTATATGGGTGTGTCCTTTTCTTTGAACCCCCCCCCCCCCTTTTGTTCGATTTTAATGTAAAACCCCTTATGGAACACCACTATTTTATGAAATTTAGGGGTCCACATCTGTGCCCGGTTCCAGCCCGACACCCCGCGAAACCCGCCGAGGATCATGGGACATCGGGCTGGTGGGTGCTGAGCCGCAGCGGGAAGCCAAGCCCCGTGGAAGCGAGAAAAAAAATCGTGGCAGCCGGCGAAACGAACAGCGGGAGATTCCGGGACCTGGAGTTCCCACCCACCCAACAAACTCACTTCCTGAGCTTAGCCCGAAAGGTCATATATCATTTGCCACTTGTAGAGACCCCCCTGTCAAGTGCCACTTCTAGTGAGAGTGAGGATATCTCTGTCCTTCTTGGCCAGACTTAGAATCCCTGCAAAAAGTTAACTTGTTGCTTCCCGCATCGACATGCTCGGAAGGGTAGCTCGACTCCCCACTTGCTGGTTGCAAGGGAACATGAAGGAACACTTAAAAAGGAGAAGCGTTAAAACAGGTAAGCTGCGAAGCAGAGTCGAGTCAACAAGAGGGGATTGAAGTGCCTTTGACCAGGCAAGACAAATCCAACTTTAGGCTGAACAGTTCTCAGCCCACACCAATGTGTGTGTGTGTGCATCCTATCTGCAAATGTAGCAGTTGAAGCAAGCTGTTTGATTGGCGAGTGTCGCACCTGTGAGATTTGGATATCAGTTTGGCAAATCAGAAGTCTGTTTATCTAGACGCCCCCCCCATAAGAGGTAAAACAGACCCCCCTCCATTTTCAAGGGGTGGCAATCATCCAATCACCTCCCAAGTGAATTAGCCTCTGGGTCTGTTCAAAAAGTGAGTTCCTAAATCGGGAGGGTAGCTCGGATCGCGGCCAGGCACCCGAACGTGATGCTCCACACAAACCATGTGCAATCCCACAGAGGGTCCCCATGTGGCCATGGTTCAAAACCAATGGTACCATTCCGGGGTAGGTGCACCACCCATTTTAGAACCTATTTTAGTGGGGATTGGGATGTTCACTGGGGGCTAACCGGGTTTTGACCCATGGCCATGTTTCTCCTAACCCCCAAAGGAAACTCACGGAAAAACAAAGGCCCAGGTGAACTTTAAAACCGGAAGGGACAGTATGAGAAGCCTCGTCGGGAGGGGAAAATGCTGCTGAGGGTCGGACAACTGAAGCTCGTGAAAGCGCCATGTACAAAAGGACTGCTGTCTTCAAACAGCCAGCTTGAATGATTGCAGAGTCGCTACATGATTGCCTGTGGACAACATTCTGCACCAGGAATGAATAAATCCACTCCACACCTACAAACCATACGACTCATTTCCAGCTATGGGATAGCTCTCTAGACCTCTCCGAATCTCTGGGTTGGCCCGTTGGTCCAAATACGCCATTCTTGGAGAAACCCTCCTGAGCAACCTCTGCGCTCCCGAAGGCGAAGCCAACATTGCCCAATGCCTATCTGGGAAACCAGCAACAGGGGACATGACAAAACCTACCGCTGAAATCCGCATTTTCTCACTTCCGAAGTGAATAGGCCGAAAAAGTCTAAACTTTTTCTTTACCACCATTCGGATCTTCTCAAAAAGTATCATGTCCCCTCAAACTAAGAAAGCGAGTGGTTGGGTATTACAAAGTCTGAACTGTTTGTTTACCACCTCCCACAGGAGCTATGGAAGCGCAAGGGAGGGTAGTATTTCACAACCGCCAATATGGGTTACACCCGCCAACGGTCAATTGACGCAAGGGCTGAGTATCAGTCAGCTAGGTGTCCAGGTATGAACTCCGGCAGGTCAGAATGGAACACACAAAGCCGCTTTTTTGGGGGACATCAGTTGGTGCCAGGCTAATGCATCTGCAGAAACCGTTGCTTTCAGCGATGTGGTTTCTGTCTCTGAGGATTGCCTTCAGCGCGCCCTACGCAGACATCCCTGCTATGTACCTTGTGCCGGGTGAGTCCAACTTGACCCTTGGCTTGGAATCAGAATCGGGAGAGGACGAGCTCAAGGCCCTGATGTCCACCTTCGGTTTCAACCGCCTGGTGGGTTTCCCTTTGTTTCCCTTTCGGCCAACAGTAGAAGCCAAAAAAGCAAACGTTCAGATAGGGCGAACATATTTGCGAAAAGAAGAGCAAGATTTGCAAGCCGACTTTTGTGAACTTGGCACCAATCTTTGAGACACAGTCACGAATGGATTTCGAGGTCTCACCCAGTCAGCAGATTCCAAACCCGTTTAGATCCCAGTTTTAACCGAAATGGTCAACCCAACAAAGAATCAATTCCAATTTTGGTCCACCTTTCTGGGCAACTTGGGTGAAAGCCAACATGGAAACCTCTAGGTTCATGTTCAATCCGATATCCTTCTCAGCAGGTCCAGCTTTTTACACACGGCCTGTGCATATGACGAGGTGGCTTCGCGGTGTGCGCCGCAAAGCCCCAGCCCTGCACGCGCTGAAAAGAAACCAGCAGGCAAGATCCTGTCTCTCGAGAAAGTAGCGTTGGCGCTCTTTAGTATGAACCCATTCCACATATTCCACACCCAAAGGCCAACAACCCAAAGGCCCATTAAGACTGCTCAACACGCAACCACTTCAAGGGGGAGCCCAAACTACTCGACGTGTCTTTGCAGCGAGGACCAGAAAGGCGGAGGTGGATTCCCCGGGAGCTGCTTGGTTCAACGACTCGCAGAGAGCTGTACCCCTCCAAAAGGGTCGATTTGTTCTCTGTTTGTTCCGGCTCCTGAATTTTATGGGAAAGGACCGGTTCAGTGCCAACAAGAGCTTTGTCTTTTTGTTGGCCAATCTACAGACCTGAGTTTCAGGGACCAATTGTCTACCCTTGTCCCGGGAGATTTTAAGCAACTCTGTGGATGTTCAAGGGCCGGTCTTTCATTCTCTTTCGCGCCCAGGGCAATCTCTTTGCGACCTCGGACATGCAGATGTTTGTGGGGAGGAGCTCAGCGGACGTCAACCTGTTCCCCGTGTTGCTTTTTTTGGTGGCCTCTAGAATGGCTCCAAAAAGGGATGTGTGTGTGTGTGTGTGCTTTCTTGCAGGTGTAGGTGAAACTTGGTCCAAGTGTACTTCGGTGGGTGGCACCATGCCATTCAATTGAAAAAGACCTATGACCTCATCAGCTGGTGGCCTTGATTTGATGAGTGTCGTGTACTCTACAAATCAACATGGAACCGCAAAAAGGGCGTGCCCCACAAGCAGATCACTCTACAAACGAGGGTTGTCAGAAGTTGTTGGGTTTCACCTGGACTGGAGAGTATCGCCGGATTGAATGGCCCCTAGCCCAGCCCTAGCTTGTTTCTCGTTGTCTTTTCGTGTTTTGGCCCAGCTCGCTCGAGTTGGTCGCTGGATACTTTTTTGGGTTGGACGATTTCAGTGGCAAGCAACGAGTTTCATCTTGGGCCGATCCAAGAAACAAGGCCAGTTTGGCAGAAATCAGAGAAATTGCTGGCATGGCTGTGGACGATACCTGCTCGCTGATGGTTGTCAAGGGAAAAGCCCAAGGGCCCAGGGGCCGAAGCCCTCAAAAATTATGTGGCTTCCATGTGAAAAGACGAGCCCTGGATGTGAAGATCAGACCCATCGCCAGCAAGGTGCGCATTGCCAGCGTTGGGGGATCAGCCTTTGGGCTTTGGCTGGAGAAGAACATCCAGAATGCCACCCTGCTGCAGGCTGAGATAAGTTTGAATCAGAGGGTGATGTCCCACGCCTTTTGAGGCTTGGGACTCTTCCCCATGAAAACCAGAGGGGGGGGTCCCTTTAAAGCCAGCTCCTGCAAAAGGGGCGTCCTGTTTGACCGTGAGGTCTGGTAGTGGCATCTTCGAGCTGTTTTAGGTGGTACCTGGTCTCATAACGTTTCCAAGGCCTTGAATCACCGTTATAACCATGTTAGTAGAACCAAAAGTCAACAGGTGTTGTGTGCCACTCCATGGATTCTGTGTGCCATTCGAGTGGTTATATCCGAGGCAGCTTTCGGGATGGGCTGATGGGCTTTCACGTGCTTGCAGGGGGACGTGTAGAAAACAGGGTATCGGATACCCTCGGGGCCCCAACCCCCGCACTCCACTTGAAGGTGAAGGATGCATCAAGGAAGCGCCCCTGAGTTCCATCAAAGTGTACCCTTGCGGCCATGAGTGAACTTGCCGTACTGCAAGGGCTTGGATCAAATCGGCGTTCCCTTGCTCCCTGAGCTGGGCCAGCAACAGCTCAAATTGGCAACACGTGGGATGGAAGCGGTTGGACCACGGCGTAAATCGATTCACCGGACATCACCATGGAAACTATGACTCGTGCTTGAGCTCGTGATGTTAACTTGCGCTTGCCCAGTAGGGAATGAGGGAATGAACTTGGGGATTCCCTAAAAGGAAACCATAGGGGATGGTTTTTCTCGGGGTCATGCCATTTCTCATTCCTTGCCAATCGCACCAGCAAGAGACTGCATGTTTGCAACGCCAGAGTTCTGCAGTCGGGAGGTCCCTACTATGGACGAAGCATTGGAGCTGCTTGTGCAGGGCAAGGCTGGGTGCGATCCGATCGCAAGCCAACTGCCCTCCACAAAAAGGCATGAAACCTGAACCCAGACCTCTTTCGAGGGGTTCCCTGAAATATCACCTACCAAAACTGCCTGTTTTTCGCATGGGCACGAGGCGCTGGGTGAAAGATTCCTAAGAGGGGCCCTCGGAATCGAGCCCCCAATTTACTCCAGCGTGAAGGGTTTCTCCAACGGAGGGCATTCGTCACGGGGAGTTGTTTCTGCTTCCAAGAGTTGCCCCAGAAAAAAAAAAAGGAATTAAAAAAAAAAAAAAGCCACGCACCCCATCAGATTTGGCCCTCGATCTCGAGTGCCGGTTTGAATTAGGCTTTGGCGGAACGGGCTGCAAAATCAGCAGCACTGAATCCTCTGCGCATTGGAACCCGAGAAGCACCGCCGAGAGCGGACCATGCTTCCTTTTGACGATTGGGCGGCTATCCTGTTTAAAGTACTCTTTGCCAGTTGGTTTAAAGGGAAACCAACAGGAAAGCCACCGTAGTAGGAGTCGAAATCCCTGATTTGCCATGACTTGACACATTCTCCCCCGCACAAATGAAGAAGACCCTCCAGGTCCCAAGAGATTCATTCCTACTAATGTGCATCTTTGTTTGGTTCCTTCCATGTGGGTACCCTCACAAAAGTACCACATTCCCACTTCACCCGAATCTCGAGGTGGATGTCCTTGCAAGCCTCAAGGAACGTCTCCTCTCCGATGTGCAGCGGGTGCCTAAGGCGCGGACACGCCAGTTTTGCCACGCCCGACCTGGCATGGAATAGCCGATTTCGGCCCGAGTTGGCAACTTGTTTGCGACAGGGGCCCCTATTTGTTCGCTCTAAATCAAGTTCAAACATCAATCGTTGGACAAATTGAAGGTGAGTTTCCTCTTTTTGGGGTTATGATGTAGGAAGCTCCATCAGTCCATGGGATGTCTTTTTAAATGATTCTACATTTCAAGGTTTACTTGCGGTCTCGGCCGAATGAAGCAGATGAAGATATCGTTTGGTGTGTGGAGTTGTGCCATGGACCAAGCATTCGATGCGTGGCTTCACGAAAGCTGAGATGCTGGTGCCATATGGTACCTCCGAAGCAGGACCTGGGAAGGGATATGGTTGTGGGTCAAAGCCTAATTCAGGTGCCTTTTTGGGGAGAATTACCACTCCACTGTTGTCTTTTTAGAAGGCTTTCTGGATGTTCACCAGGGCACCGGGGTTTTGACCCATAGCCATATTACTTAAAATGGCAAGGCCAAGTATGGTCCAGAGAGGTTGGGTAGCAAAAGCTGATGCTAGTGATCGCAGGGGAGGATCCTGGAGGGCAGCTTCATGACGGCGACCTGGTTGCAACACCGCCAGAGATGTCCTTTGGACTCTGAGCGCAAAGAGCCATCGTGTGTTGGCCGTTTGGTTTGGAGTTCCTTTTGTGATTTTGCAGAGACCGAAACTCGCAGATCGCACGAGCAAGAGTGAGCTGCCAAGAGGGCGCAGATGGGCGCAAATCAGATGTTTTGGTTGAGTCCTGGCGCGCGCGAACACTGGAACAGTTTCGACAACACAATCATGCATGTGATCAGACTAGACGAAAAGGGGGTAGATCGAGGTCTCAAGTCTGAAAGTCCTTGAGTCATGAAGCGAACATTGGCATAGCGGCTATGGGCCCGACGACCAAACAAATTGAGTTCTGATGCAACAGTTGTGTGAAGCGATGCCACATCAGCTGCCACTCAGTTCTTCCTCGAGTTTCCACTGCGACAAGTTCTTGCTACGAGAAATGCACTAGACTAGAGAAAGTCTGGTGGAGCTTGAGTTGAAGTGCTGCTCTTGTTTCGTTGTGCTTTATTGATCCTTGGCCACTTATCAGGTCTCTTGGAAATTGGATATCCATTGAACCTCCGACACATTCATGTTTTCTCAGGGCGAGGAAGACCCACTCCTCTTTGGGGAGCAGCGCATGCTCAGGTGAGACAGGCGGGCGGGCGTGTGTCTGCAGCTTTCCTCAGTCCTTTCTTTGCTATTTGGTTGCAGATTTAGCCAGTTGCTCAAGCTGCTAAGTTCGATAGGCTATTCTTAAGGAATATTTGCCAGTTTGCATATTTACCAGCAACTTTAGCCTATTGGAATATGTTCCCCCAGTTGCTTAACTTGCTGGTTCGATAGGCGGGAATGAGAAGTGGCATGACCCCGAGACAAACCAGCTTCTGTGGTTTCCTTTAAGGGAATCCCCTTCCGGTTCATTCCCAAAACCCTGGGTCATTCCCTTCTGTGCACCAGCAAGTGAATATGTGTTAGTTTCCCCTGTTAGTTTCAAAGGGAATCTATCACTACTGGATGTAGTGTTTTTCCCCGGGGACTTAAGCAAATGCAAGTTCTTGGAAACGTACCTCCGATTTGTCCGAAAGGTGGGTACAAGGGAAATCATGCAGGGGCCCCTATATTTCCAAATGTATTCCTGGAGCTTGGCAAGACAAGAGACGCATTCAGGAGCCTCGTGTTCTATCCCTTCTTTGGATTTGTGTGATCTGTTATCCAAATAGTTTCTGTCACCTCACACCAAGAAGCCGTGAAGCAGTTCCCTGATTGCGTCCCTGCGATGAGTGGGCAGGGTCTCCCCTTTTTGCACCCAATGACGAATGGCACCGTGCCCCCCCAACTTCAGACGAGTCCTCCATTTTTCCTGAGCCAACTGAAGTGACATCCTCAAAGTTACCACTGGACGGTCCTTTGCGGAACCCCCTCAAAAAATATTGAGCAAATAAGTACTTTCGAGAGTCCCAAATAGGTTTGTCTCAAAATAGGGGTAGCCCCTAACTGGGTAGCTGTCCTTTGGCTTCCACCCAAATCTGCCCTATCTCCTTTGGTTGGAAAATGTTCCTTGGTCTTGGTTTTCCTTGGTTTTCACTTGTGTTTTTGTTCCTTGGGTTTCCTTGGGTTCCCTTGTTTTCTGGGTTTTGCTTGGGTTTCCCTGGGTTTCCCTGGGTTTCCTGGGGGTTTGGGTTTCCCTTTCGTTTCTCTTGGGTTTCCCTCGGGTTCCCTTGGGTCGCGGAGGCCGTGGGCACGCCGCGGAGCCGCGGCCCGGAAGTGGCCCAGTGGGTGGCGGAGGTGGTGGAGGAGCTGAAGGCCTGCGGCTTTGCCCGGGCCTCGAGGGCGGGGAGTTCGGGAGGCGCCGCTCGATAGGGAAGCACATCCGACCCTTTCATGGATTCGAGGGAGGGTCTAGAGTGAAATTATGATTGGCACTGAAGGATGGGGATGGTAGGACTTCCTGTTTGGGTCCACTTCAACAAGGGAACCACAGCAACCCCTAATCCCCCCCCCCCAAGCCCTTTTTCAGGGATCCCCATTTTGAAGCCAGATGCCAGATGTGGCTGTCGGTCAAAACCAATGGTACCACTTTGGGGTAGGTGCACCACCCATTGTAGAACCTATTTGAGTGGGGATTGGGATGTTCACTGCGGGTACTGGATTTGACCCATGTAAGTGGCTCGTCTTTTTGTAGGAGAAGCCCCCTGACATGGTCTGATTCAGTTGCCCGGGTTCGCCCTTTCCGGGGGACGCGTTTTTTTCATGTGGGTTTCGGGGGTGTCCAAAGGGGGTTCTCTGTAAAACACATCAAGCCCAGGAGCCTTTTGTGGCTGGTTCAAGGGAAGCCACAAGGGGTTTTGATTTTCTGAGCAAAAAGGGAAAAGTAAATCAACCAAAGGGCGACCGAACCTCACTTTTCCGGCACCTGCTGAAGGGCGTTTGATTCTTTGAGGGGCTGTAACAAATCCTTGGAAGAGAAGTCAAAAGGTTGAAGGGGGAGGACTTGGGTCGGGGGGGGGGGGGAAGGCGCCTAACAAGTCTGCATTCCATGGTTTTGGGGTGCTTAGCATGTCGGCCATTGGTGGGGTGATGTTCGACCCCACTCGAAGGGTTTGCACTGCAAACTCGTGTGGCTCTTGTGTGATTCTCGGTGCTTGCTTCAAAAGAAGCCAAAGCAGAACCATAGACCAAAGCTCACACAAAGGCTTGAGAGTTTTACACCTGAGACTGAAACAAACTGATGTGGTTTGCTTTCAACTCCATCTACATTTGTGCAACACAACCCACCAACTCCGACCGATTCTGCCCCCCCATGTCAAAAGGGGGAGTGCTCAACGCACAGAAGAAGCCCAAACAAGGAGATCTTCAGGGGTCAACATGTTCCCTCCTGAGATGAGCCATGTTGATAAGGCCCAGAAGGACTCCCCCACAACCTCTACATTTGGTTGGGTCTCTGAATGGGGGAAGCAGGCGGCTCACCTCTTAAGTCTCGCTCTCTATTTTTTCCTCTTTCTCTCTTTTCCTCTCTGTCTCTCTCTCTCTCTCAATTGAGATGAGATGTCCCATAAAACCCATGGAACTCGCCAGTTCTTGCTTGTCCATTTCGGGAACGTGTATTGTGAGAAAGTTGCTGGCTAGAAATGGTCAGACACTGGGATTCGCAGACAGCCCTGAGACGATATGCTAATTTTGCTCAGCGCCCCTTTTCCATTTGGATTGCATGTTCCTCTCAAGCAAAGGCCCTGTGTCCGCCTAGTTGAGAAGTATTGAGAAGGCGCCACGTAAATCAATAATTCCTTATCATGCTTGCCTGCATTCAAGTTGCTTCTCATTCTGTTGTCACACAATGCCCGTGTAGATCGTCCCTTTTCGCATGAAATGGCCATTCCTGTTCTTCTGTACACGTGAAATGAACCCGGCTGCAGGAAGTTCATGACACACTATTGTTTTTGCGTGCCCAGTTCTCCAGTGATGGACTTGGAACGGCCGTGGCTGAATCTCCATGTCTTGTGGCCTTTGTAGGATGGACGTCGTTTCTCCTGGAAATTGGAGCTCAAGCGGGTAAGATACGGTGTTTTTTTCTCGCAGGGCCAGCAAAGTTAGAGATCAAACCTAAGTTTCGCGGCCGCATGCCTAGCTACACGCGTTTCCCTTTGTGTTTGGGTGTTTTTTTCCGACCTTGAACAAGCTTGCAACTGTTTGCAGGTGTTGCTGTCCGGGGCGAAACTGTGACTTTGGTTCCTGTGCCTTGTGAGCAACCTGCTACAGCATTAGAGTCGCCTTGGGGTTGTGGGTCAGTAGAGCAACCCGCCATGTGGACCGCGTTTGTTGCAAGCCGAGGTCAAGCAATCTATGGAGAAGCGCCTTTGCCGCATGAATCCATGAATGTCTCACACAGGTGCAAGCCCATGTGAGATGGCCAATAGTCAGCTGCTTGCAAAGAGCCATGAGAGTAGAGGGCCCCCCCGCCAAAAAGAGAGATTCCTCTAACGGAGTGCTTTGGGTGCGCTCCAGGTGCCCAAAGTCGACCTTTTGCACCATGAGACTACCCATGAGTTCATTCGGATGGATAGGATGGGTTCATGATGGAGTTTTTTCCAAGAGGGTGGTATCCAAAACCCACCGTGTCCACTGCCCTCTGCTACCCGGAGACGTCAAGCAGAACCAGCCCCCTTTTGAACAGCACACCCCTTATCTGTTAATGTGCCAACCAGTAGTTCGAGGGTAAAAGGCAGTGGTCGCTTCAATCACAGGCACGGCGTGAACGAGAAGCTGCTAGTGTCCCCAGGCGCAGGGGGAGTTTGTCTCAAAGGGAGCCTGCAGTTGGCTTGTCAATGTTGGGTGCCCTCAAAATGCAGGGCCGCAGATCCTTGCTTTCCCAAAACGAGGGCCCGGTCTCGTCGTGCCCTGTTTTTTTGTTTCTGCCTTAACCGGGTTTCACTCTAAAGACCACCGCCAAGAAGACATGTTTGTTTGGGACATGTCCGTGAAGTGGCGGGGGGGGAAGGGGATCGGCCCACTTCGGTCAGGCTCAGCCCCTTGACGACAAGCCTCAGGCGCGGCTTCAACCTGCAGAGTGCGCAATGAGGTGGGAAGTCCGTTTTGGGTACTGAGTTGCCTTGCTTGTTGACATGTTTCAAAGGGAAAGCAATCATGATTTTCCAGCCCCACTCGGCGACAAAAACCGTGTTATTTCCCCCCCCCCCCCGCGCTCACTGGGCAAGTGATGGGACGGTCAAGCCTCTGCGGGCTTGCCCGATTGGTGTTGGTGGATTGGATGGTTTGTCTCTGGTCCGGCATGTGTTTTTTCTTTCTTTTGCGGTGATTGAACGGTTCCGGACCTCATGAGGTCTGTTTCCTCCTTGGTCGGTTTTGGTGAGTGCTTTGATCAGGCCCACGTCGCGCCTATAAACAGTGAAGCCCTCACTCCCTCAGTTCCTTCTTTTTGCATGGTTCTTTGGCGAAAAACTCCGAATTCATGGACCTGTTTGAAGCCCAAAAGGGGAGCCGTCATGTTCGCGCTACCTGGTGAAAATGTGACTCTACCTTTTTGGCTGGCTACTCTTTGGTATCCAGAAATCAGGCTAGACCACAACTTTGTGCCCCGGGACGGCACAGCGGCTTCATTTGTTTGTATGGTTTTCCTGTCTTGGTGTCTTCTTATTTTTCGTCTTCTCCTTCTTCTTCTTCTGCTTCTTCTTCTCGTTTTTTCTCCTCCTTGATCCCCTAAGCGAAACTCACTTGTTCAGTGCTTTTAGTTTAGTGAGTTATTCGCTTCAATTGGCCCCAAAAGGAGTTCCTTTTCCTACCAGGCTGACTTGGCAAGTAAGAACAACTCCAAAAACACATATGCGCAAATGAAACTCCGACTTCAACTACCCATGATGAACGTTCTTTTTTTGGGAGTGCCCTTCGGGTTGGTGAAGTATAGTAATCTACAACAACTGAAAATGGCACGTCCCAATTGACCCGCACCCTAGACAAATTACGGGGCTGAGTAGCACCACAGACAAATGTTTTCTCCCTGAGCTTTTGGTTTCTTGATGTTTGTTGGGAACGGCTTTGCAATGGCAAACAACAGATTTGGATGCGTGTTGGTCCAATAGGTGGTTCGACCTGGTTTCATGCGTGCGGTCAGAGCTGGACGGGCCTTAAGAAAGCAACTAAAATTCAATGGTTGGCGGTAAAACTAGCTCCCCATGTAGGTGCTTTCCCTGAAGTCACCTTGTTTCAAGTCTTGGACATTTCGTGATTGCAGATTTGTGTGAACTGTTGTTTACCCAGCATTTGCATTTTAGTTGGACAACTCTTTCTGCGCATTTGTCGTGGAGTGACGAGAAGCTCGTGCGTTGACGCTGGCCAGGGGAGTGTGCGTGATGTTCACTGCTCATGGCCTTTCAACTTGTGGACGGACTGCAAGAGCTGCTGCGTGTTCAACATGTCTTCGGAGGAAAATGACATTTTTGGAGGGTACCCCGGTGCTAAATCCACAACTCTTATGCGAATCCCCCTAATGCTGACCCTATTTTGTTGGGGGTGTTCCCCTCAAAAGTGGTTTGATCCCCCACTGAACCAAGGGAAAAGCACCCCCCTATCCATAAGCTGGAGTTGATTAATATGACATTAACAGCCACAAGGGAATGGCAACAAATGAAGGTAGCGTCCAAGCCCAAAGTCGGCGCCAGAATCTCGATGCTGGAGCTGGAGATGTGAGAAGCTGCCTGCGGAGAAGCTCGGCGGTATGACGTGCCCACGTGTCACATCGCGTGAGCGCGCCTGGAGCCTCAAGGTGAATTCCGCGCCCAGATCTGCGAGGCAACGCGCGCCCGCGGATAGGATCCAAAGCCCTTCCTCGAACTAAGCCCCCAACTTCCATTTGCTTAAGAATAGTTTTCCCCATGTTGGTTTTATAGGGAATCTATCACTACTGGAAATATTGTATTTTTCCCAGGGGTCGAAAACGCAAATGCAAAACAAGGCCTTATGCAAAATCCCGTGCTTGGAGAGGCACGGGCGTGGATCCTAGGAGCAGAGCGAGCTGTCAAGTGCTGTGTTCTGAGTGGTGAAAAGTGGAAGGCAACGTTCAGCGAGGAGGCAAGTGCTGGTCATGAGTTTCTCATGTGCTCATAGTTACTCAGTGGCATACCTTAAAGTCCCTTTTTGTGCGGGTTTCCCACCAAAAGTGGTGAACCCCAACCTGGGGTCATTATTGTGACGGTTTCTGAAAATGGGGTTGTTTCTCTTTAACCCACCACTTAGGGGGTGACTTTGATCATGGCATATGTTGTTCGAAGGGACATCGGCAGCTCAACGACATACGCAGCACGCGCCACAACATCCGGTTGATTGCGTCGGGAGTTGTGGACAGGGCATGAAGGTTGCCGATAACTTTGACAAGTGGCTGTGGGTCAAAATTAACCACCGGGGGACCGCAGGTCTTAGTCTTTGGTTCCCCTTGGACCAGGGGTCCATTTTGGGTACCTAGTTTTGACCCACAGCCAAGTGCTTCCTACCTTTGTTCATGTTTCCCCATCGAAAAGTGCACAGGTGCATGGAGTCCTTGTGTTTCCCGCTTGTCAGCATCACGCAGATGAATTGGTCAATAGATGTCAATAGGGTTCTCCACAAAACTGGGTGTAATGCTTGGGCGAGGACTATAGTGAACCTGTTTGGAGTGTGATTGGGTATCATGTGCTCGGGATGCCAACATGGTTTGCAAGCTAATTAAGGAAATCAAATCCGAACTGTTCTCGTAGGTTGAACATAGATAATGCTGGCTCACATCATTTACCAACGTCTATTTGCCCAAAACGTCGAGGCATGGAAGGCTGACAAGGGTCAACACGACAATTCCAGGCAGTTGCCAGGTCAACCCTGAGGGGACGTATATTGATATGGATGCGTCTTTTTTGGAATACCCCCCAAAATGGTTGATTTCCTCTCGGTTTCCCTTTAAAACTTACCAAAAACGGGCACCCTCAAAAAACCGACCATTTGGATTTTGAGAGCACACAGATAGTTCATCGATGTTGGTCATCTCCCGGGAAAACGGGTGCAGGAGGAAGGCCTCGGGTGCGACAACATGACCCTCATGGCTGGGCGCCTGAGCGCCCATGTCGGTATCCGCATCGGTTTGTTCAAGAGGAAGCCAAGGGATAATTGCCAAGGGGAGGCGTGTTTCTTGATTTTGTCCAGACACATTACGGACATTGGAATACCGGGATGTACATTTGCACGTGTATGAATTGTGTATCTCTGTTTGACACCCAGATTGGAAAACATGCCCCCGCAAAAAAAGAACAGAAAAGAGGGTAGGTTTCCTCTGGCAGATATGCCAAGCTTGTCCCAAGAAATCAAAAGGACGGGGTTGCGAACCTTCACCGTTAAATGAGAACTTCAGAATGCGGCAGGAGTCAGAAGGCTGTTCAGGATGTATCCAGGGGTTTCATTCAGGGACGTTTGGCATTTCCGGGGAGGGCAGGGTTGAGAGCGGGATGGATTTTGCTGAGCAAATTGACTCACTGGGTTCCCAGACTCGAGCTTTTGCGGAAAGACGATTTTAGTCGCAAGGAAAGCTTTCGGACTTGTTCAATCCGCTCAGGGCTTTTTGAGTCAAGGAAATGGTTGTCCAGTCCAAAGCGAATCAACATCTCAAGTGGCTGGGCTCAATGTTTAGTCCATGTTGGGTCCATCGTGGGTCCACCTGTTTACATGGGTATGGGTCAAAGTTAAATCACCAGGGGACCGCAGGTTTTAGTTCATATTTCCATTTACCAGGGTTCCATTTTGGGTATGGTCCGGGTCCGCACAGGCATCCCTTGTATTTCCAGGTCCCTGTTTGCAGGTGAGCATAGACGAGCTGTCCTGCTTGGCAGCTTCGTGGATCTGACTAGGAAACTCAGGGAGCGGAGTGCATGGTGCTCTTGATCAGAGGCACGCAAGTATAGCGAGCTCTGGCCAGCAAAACGAGAACATCATGACAAAGGTTCCTTTATTTGGGATTCTTTCATGCAATTCCACCCATCAGTGCAGAAATGTGTTCGTCTCGAAGTTGTCATTCAACCAAGTGCTCTCAAATTTATGGGCTGTCATGTGTGAGCGGGGCTTTGTCAGAACATATCGCCTTCCAAATGATTGCCCTGCATGGGTTTCTCTTCAGTGAATCCCAAGAATGCCCAATGTTGACTTGCTTTCCTGCAAACCCCTGCCGCCCAAAACAGGGGCCCCATGTCCCTACCAGGAGGAGTTCCTTCCGTGTCGCAGAGTGCTAGGGCCTAAACAGTTAGAATGGGCTTGCGGGGGATGACGACCAATCTGATTCACGATCACACGGCAGTCACTTGAAATAATTCAGCTTCTCAGATGACTCACTGCATGAGCTCCGGCACTTTCTCCGTTGTGGAAAAACCAGTTTGGGCGAATCAATCCACTGAAGTGAGAAACAAATCGCAGGTCATCGAGTTGCAGCACGCGAGCTCCAAGATAGGGCCCAAAGGCTCCAAGGTTCGGCTCTCGATCCACAAGGCGGCGTTGGGTCCTTGGGGTCCTTTGAAAGAGGCTTTAAGGATATGGCTGTGGGTCAAAATTAATGGTATATACCAGTTTTGGGGTAGGTGCACCACCCATTTTAGTCTATTTTAGTGGGGATTGGGATGTTCACTGGGGGTACGGATTTTGACCCATGACCATATAGATTCTGCAGGGGGATTCTTTTGTGATGAAGAGCTAGATCACTTTTTTGGTTGAGCCAGTGTTGATGGAGTGTTTTTTTTTGGTGGGGATGTTCGATGGCGATAGGGAACCCCGAGGACGAACCAGCCTGAAACGGGCCGGTTGTTTCCCCCCAAGGGACACAAGGGCAAGTGAGCTAGGTAAGAGCCTCTTTAAACAAGAAGGAAAACACCGAGTTGTCCAAAACCAACCTTTTCACCTTTTGGATTTCCGTGGAAAATCGGGCAGGTGAGAAGATGTATGGCGTTCCCTCTCAAAGTCTGGCACTTTCAGCATAGGATTCCTCTCAAAGCTTGTTGGGTGGGCCAGACGTTGCATGATGACAGAACATTTGGTCTTTTTCAAGATGGAAGGCTGCGAAAGGCTTCTGACCGCGAGGGATTCCCATGTGCAAGCGTCGAATGGCAGACAAGCCCCCGAAAGGAATTGGTTTGCGCTCGCCTCAGTGAGACAGCAAGCTGCGGCCGAGCTGTGGGACCTGTGCCTGTCGGTCAAACACGCGCACGATGTGTTTCATTGATCCGAATCATTGCCCCAAAGGTCTGGTGGCTGTTTTTTCGAGCCAAGAATGTGCCTTCCCCATCGTCTAGCCCCGTCGCAAGCTATTGCTTGCGCTGTTTTTGCTCAGAACAGTAGATCTCCAACTCGCAGTTTTGCTGTTGCGCCATTGTCTCGGATCAGGAGTAGCTTGGCCATTCGCAAGTTGACAGAATTGTTCCCAATGAGCGACTTGAGCCATTCCAACCAGATCCTGGATGTTCAGTGAAAGGAAAAGACTTAAGTGGTCACATCCCCATGTTGTCAGGTGTCATTGCAATTTTATCAGCTTTCATCCCAATTGTATGAGGTGTGCTAGGTGATGGTGCTTAGCTTCAATTCAGAGGGGCTGTCAGTTTTTTCAGAGCAATACAAAGGTCCCCCCTACCTGACCCGGTTCCAATTGACCCCTGTGGGTAGATGTGGCTGTGGTTGTCAAAACCAATGGGATCCCATTTTGGGGTAGGTGAATTCACCACCCATTTCAGAACCTATTTTAGTGGTTGGATTGTGATGTTCGCTGGGGGCTAACCGGGCTTTTGACCCATGGCCATGTTTGTTTTTTCAACCTTCTGGTTTTAATGTTCTGCTTGGTACCTACTAGTGCTGACCCCATATGTATTCAGAAGGGGACGCCCTGGGGGTGTCGTTTTTATTTATTAATAGGGGGGGCGTTTTTTTTCTTCCTGGGTTTAGCGGGGGACCATCACTTTCCGAGGGGAGCACCCCCTATTAAGAAGCTGGGGTGGATGAGTATGGGGTCAACATTAGAATGGTACGAGAAGCCCAAAGTGGCCTTTGCCGTTTGCCGTCTGGGGGATTGGTGTTTCGAGCATAGTTCTTCGAACTGCTGGTGTTCAACCCATGCGTGCGTCAATCGTTGGGGTTAAAACCATGGGTTCAAATATACTTGGGCTTGTTTGTCGAGTATGGCCCCAGTAGCAGCAAAGCCCTCGCGTTTTGTAAAAGGACGCCTTTCGGGTTTGTCTCAAAGGGGACCCTCGAAATTGGTCGGTTTGCCATTTTGCCTCTTTTGACCCAAAAATGGTACCCTCAAAAAACCATTGACACCTGAACCCTCAGACTACCCTTACAAATGGTTTGTTGCCTCGAATTTGATGGTCGGGTGGTTTCCCTTGTTCAAGCCTTGTTCGAGTATTTTGCCACCCCGCACGCTCCCGAAAGGTCGCGCACAACCCCAGAGACCCGGATTTTCGTTCGTTCGGTTGTGTGAGGGTCCCACCCCTTGTTTTTTATGCAGAAATGGCCAAACAACCCATGTTGTTTTGCATAGTTGCAGTTCGATTGCTCGAACATCTGAATCACCAAGCTGCAGCCAACGCATGGCAGAAACCCTTCCCACCCCTTTGACACCGACCCCTTCGCTCGCTCGAAACCGACGAAAACGACTCGAGAGGCAAAGTCCCCGGCAGTGAGGCGGCGCCTGCTGCTGCAGAGGCGCCTGGTGGGGATCCCAGAGTTCGGTGTTCTGGCGCGAAACGAAGCCACGGGGCAAGAATGGGGGTGGGGTCCCCTGGTTTTGCTTTTGGAGCCAACGGTTTCTGGGCTTGTGAGAAGGTGTTCGGAGTGATGAAGGTGTTGCTTACATGATGATTGTTTGTACAATGCCAGTTTGGGACGAAAGCAAGTTCGTGGTGTGGGCTGAAGGTCCACCAGGTTTGGAGGTTGAGAGGAACAAAGTGGAACCCACAGCGGCAATTTTAGGAAACCAAATCAGACCCAGAAAAGGTTCTGAAAACCTGCGTGGTGGGGGGGGAAGTTGTTTTTTCTACCAAAAGTCACAAATTTGGGAGGGGCTCTACAGCAGAACACGAAACGGTTCCCCAGTCTGGCTTCAAAGCAAATCTACAGTAGACCGAACATACAAAGAGAAATGATGCACCAGAAGGCTTGAGGAAGATGGTTTTCCAGCGCCTCCAGTCAGGTTCCATGGAGGATTAACACCCAGGAATCATTTTGTGGGTGCCAACCGCTGCTTCTCACCTCCCCAGTTGGACTTTACTTCTGGTTGGGGAGCACAATGTTGCTGGTGTACGAAGCGAGACTTTCAAAGGGCGGCATCTGGAAAACCCTTGCGGCGATTCTGAAGGCGCCACGTCTCGAAAAGGCAATTCCATGGGTGTGTTTTGTTCAACCATCGCCATGCACAGCTTCTGGGTTGCTCGCTTCCCTGAGCGGACGGTCAAGCGTGCCACAGGTGTCCAGTCCCAAAGTTCGCCCAAACGCCGCGGGCACCTGGCGAAAAAACATGCTGAGGATGGCACATGCAAGCGGAAGAGCTTCAAGTGAGCGGCGGAAAGCTCTGGTGGCGTGAACGCCATGGCGATGAAAAAGTGAACGACCTGGAGAGCAACGCATCAATGCAAGAAAAATGAAAAGTTGTTTTTTTTTGTTTTTTAAGAACGCGTTTCGCTTGACCGTCAGGACTCTGGCTTCAAGTTCTGACTGACTCTTGTTTGTTTTCGCCAAGTTAAACGCTAGGGTTTGGGGCTGCACAGCATCCAGGAGGCTTCCGGATGCGGGGAAGTCCCATTGCGGCAGGTTCAGAGGTAGAGAGGCTCTGGGGAATTACCCAACGCTGCGGCGTTTTTTGTTTTTTTTTCAACTTGATTTAGGATGATAGGGACATCCATGCGGGGGCTGGTCAAACTCACGCCAAAACATAGGGATGTCCCTTGCTCTCATTCCTTGATTGCGTTGCACGCGCCACGCGCATACGTCGAGATCTGAGAGATGGATTGCCATGCGCAGACTTGGAAGATCCGACACGCTGCCTGATTCGGGTTTTTCATGGTTCTTCCTTGGTGGTTGGAAAGCCAGTTGGAGCATTGTCATGGCACCCCCTCCCTGAGACCAGAATTGCCGGTTCCACATTCCACCTTCAAATTGCCTCACTGCCATGGCGGGCTCTCTGCTTCTGGCCTTCGTCGTCGGAGCCGCCGCCAAGAGCCTACCAGAGGCGCTTGGGAGTCCGATTCGCCGGTTGGGAGGGCGAGGTGAGGTGCGTGTTGGTGTGGTGCTTGAAGGGGAAACGTATGTTTGTTGCAACAAGCATGGAAGTGGACAGGGACGCTTTGGAAGATGTTCATCTTCCAAAGGCCTGTTGTCCGCTTGAATGTCTCACTTCCTGAGTCCCTGGAGTGTGGTCACATGTGTGGCTTGGACATCTTGGCAGCCTACAACAAGCCTACAGGTGATCGAGGTGTTCCCTGGTTCGGGGGGCGAGCAACACACGAGGATGGTCCTTTTTTTTGGATGTTTTTGTTGTTTTTGGCCCAAGTGGCTTGGGGTCGTTCCGAGGCGCTGGAGAGCCCATGGAGCAAGCTGGCAGAGGGCCCCTGGGGCGCTCGCGAGGGGCTGATGGTGGCCAGCGTCAAGGAGCCGGCGATCCGGGAGGTTTGGAGGGTGCCCTCTTTTTGGGGGTTTCAAACAAAAAAGCCAAAAAAGAAAATCCACCATTTTGTACTTCCCCGTTTTCAGACACAGAATATCAAGCCCGGATGAATCAAACCCGTGGATTATTCAGGGGTGTTTGATGTGAAGGCCCCCTAACATGGAACTCCCGGAGTCATTGGTTCAGCTGTTTCTGAGGTGTCAGGGACCGGGGTTGTTCCGCTTACCTTCCACTTGGGTGGCTCTGATGGTAAAACCAAATTCCCGTCACCGATTACTGTGTCTGGGTGTGTGTCAAAATAGGGGGCCCTCAGAATAGTTGGTTTGCGTTTTGGTTTCCCTTTCCAACAACCTGATAATGGTATGTGTACCTGGCTTCTCAGACTACCCTTTAAAAAGGGGAACCCCCCTCATAATTATGTGGAAGTTTACTCCGTTTTCAAGGGTAGCTAGAGGCTCCAGGACCCTCAAAACACACACACGCATACACATGCAGGGAACCGGAATCATGGTGGGCCCCATTCGATTTTTGGAGGACCAGCTGATCCTCACCGGTGGCCGCACCACTGCGGGTGTGGGCTTCGCATCGGGAAAGGACGTGCTCGCTGTAAAACTTGTGTGTGTGTGTGCGTGTGCGCGGGCGCGTGTCCGCCATTTCGGGTCCTTTTGGACCCATTCAATTTCACCCATTCCCCGCCGAATTTTTGGACGTCCACCATGTCGGGGCCAAAAAGAACCCATTCAAATTCACACCCAAAGAACAAAGTGTGTTTTTTGGGCTCGAAAAGCAGAGAGGCTCCTTTTGAGCCAGGACGTGTGGCGCTCTGCGGACGGATCGACCTGGACCAAGGCTCCGGAGGCGGAGTGGGGCGGCCGCTCCTACCACATTCTGATCGAAGCTGGGCCAAGGTTTGGCACCGTTTGACATCGCTCTGGCGAAGTATAGTACGGATGTCTGATTTTCAGGTTTTGCAAAGATTGTAAGAATTGCAGACACCTCCCAAGGTTCAATAGCTCCCAAAAGAGATTGCAACGGAGCAAGTACATCTCTTGACCAACATGAGCAAAGCAAATATGTGATTGCTCGATTTGGCTGAATCCTAGGTCAATAGTTGAATGAACCAAGGAAAATGACGACGGCTGCATCTTCCTGATGGGCGGCCAGACCTTTTCCACGCGCCTTTGCTTCTAATGCGCCAGGGCAGTGGATGTTGTTCTGTTTTTGGAGGCCCTTAAAGCTGACCTGCCCCCAAAACAGCGTGCCCGTGTTTCTCCATAGCCACCGCAGGTTTGGGTTGGTATCTGCAAAAATGACAGCCAGCGTTTGGGGGGTTGGTGTTTGAAGCATGGCAGCCAGTGTTTGGTGTTTGCTGAAAGAGATCTTAATTTATAATATGGTTTTCCAGCTGGTGGGAAAGTGAAACACTGACACTGTGTATGCTAGGTGTTGTGTTTTCACAATGCCCTGGTTGTATCAAGTTCAAGGATATACAACATCATGGAAAATTTTATCATGACGTGTAGTCGTGCGTTGCCTTTCCGAGGCCTGATCCAGTCTTGGAAGTGCACGGACCCTTGGAAGACTTGCCTGTCCTTTGGGGCAGTGTAATCAGTGGCGGATCAATCACATACAGCTTCCATGATGACCAAGATGTGTTTTAAGATGCCCTGCCCCTGTCTATTTTTGTGTTCGACCCTTATAGCACACCCAGAGCGGGAGAGCTACTGGTATTCGAGTGGTCTTTGGGAGAAGGCCAAGCAGCACATATCTGACCTTGCATATCATGTGTGGCCTTGTTCAACTGGGATGTCACTTTGTTTGTATCAATTTGTATCACACATCTGCTGTGGATGCTTCTCACCACGATTCATACGTTGTCAGCAATCGCAGCATGCAGTTGGACATTGGAAGCATTGTCAGATACCGTGCTCTCCAGAACACCAGCGAAGTAATTAGATGTACTTTCACCCAATTTCTGTAGAGGTGCAAAGGAAGATGTCATATTGGTTTGCGTTGCTTTCCAGGGACCACGTGTGTGCCTTGTGTTTTGCGCCGACGCCCAAATCTCGTGAGGTTCTTCAACGACGTGTGGAAGAGCTGCGACGGCGCGGACAGCTGGTCCCGCGGAGAGACTTTTTGCCGCGCTGTGGCTGGCGGGGTCCCAGTCTTCCCCAGACCTCCAACAGGTTTCTTTTTGACTTTTTATGAGGTGTCCCTTTTAAAATTCAACTGCCAAAAAAAAGAGTGCACTTTTTCCCGCATGGAAATCCGCGAGATGTTCATTGTTCGCAGAGTTTCGCAGTTGCAATTTTATGTTTTCGGCCCAAAGGTCCCTCATGCTTAAACGGCTACCCTCGCCAGCATGGAACCTTGGATAGCCTGTCTGGATTGGACTCCGAATCAGGTGCCATGCTTGTTGGGAAGGCAACCTTTTGCAGGTCGGGCCATGGTTGTGGAAAAGTGGTTTTAGGTTGCCATGTCCTGTGCTACCAAGTGACCACAGTTGAAGGTTCGACAAAGTAGTCACAGGGCTGGGAATCGCATCTTGGTCTGACCCGGCAGGTTTTTCCTGCCACGGATTTCAGGATCCCCTCGAATTGGTGGCTTTGCAACACAAAAAATCCCAGGTCCAAGCCACGAAACCGGCCAGTTCCCCTCCCATCCATGGAATTCCTGACTGAACAGTCCTGGTGACGGATTTTTCCCTTTGAAAGGCGCGCTGCCCCCCCAAATCCAAAAGGTCCACGCTCAGCCAGTCGTTTTTCTTGAGGTTTTCCCGTCCGATCCGAAGGTCGCTGGTGACGAAGCAGGCGGCCTGGCCAGCCAGGGCCGGGCTCGGGGGTACGCTGCACAAGAAGAAGCTCTTCGTGGCGGGCGGGTGCCATGATGATGTGAAGTACGACCCTGGACTCGGGCCCCAAACGGGGGTGACAGACCTGTGGGCTGTGGTCGTTTGACTAGGGGAGAAGTTCACAGGGCGAACCAAAAAAACGAGGGGTGCGGTGAAAACTATTGGAAAGTTGAAAGGGGGGGGAAAAAAAAACGTGGGGTGTTGGGCAAAACTATGGGAGTTTTAAAAAGGGCATACCAAAAAGGGCCCCTACTTTTGATGAACCTGCAAATGATTGTTGCGGCCGCCCCCCTCAAAAAAAGTCACCTAAAAGGAAGAAACGTAGGGAATCGCTGATGTTGTTGGTCTTTGGTGTGACCGGATGGCACGGATAAGAAGCCAAACTTTTGGAAGCAAGTTTGGCTTTGGCGAATTAAGCCTACGAATGGTGATATTGCGCTCAGGGGGAAGATCAACCGAGAGTTGTTGATGTTCCTTGCAGTTCCCCTGCAAGACTCTACGCAAAAAAAGGTGCCCTCAAAAACATACACCGGCGTGTGTGTCTTTGAGCTTCTTGCACAATTTGATTTCTTGCCATATGTTTTTGTAAAACTATTCTCTAAGCTGAGGCTTTTTTGATTGGCACGCCGGCCAATCACAGTTCAGTTGTGGCCTTGATCTGTCTGTGGGGGCTTCCCCATACGGATAAAAACCCCAGAGTGGTCCCAACTCTTTCCACTGAAACAGGTAACCCCAGGTCAACCCACAAATAAGCAGGCCCATGCTCGACCTTTGGGGTCAGTGGTTGCTGGGAAAAATCTTGCAGGACTCTTCCGGAAGTTCTACAGCGACGTTTGGTCCTCGAGCGACGGAGAGCATTGGGAGCTCGTGACCAGCAATCCAGGAGTCTGGGATCACTCGGGCTTGATCCAACCACTGTGATACAAGAAGGGAATCCCTTCTTTTCAAAAAAGGGTGTTGAATTGGTCTTTGGGGTTAGGCCATCGTTGTATCACAGAACTTGCTGGTGCTCCGTTTGGAATGAGGGAATGAACCTGGGAATGCCCTGAAAGAAAACCACAAATTGCCCCGTTTTGTTGCATCACAGATTCGCGGATTCCATTTCATCCACCCAGGATGGAAGGGCCGCAGTGGTCCGCGGTTGGTGTCCTTCAAGGAGGATCTTTACATCATCGCCGGGGAGGCCTGTTGGAACCGACCTCACAAACCCTCCACGCTCATTTGAGCCACAATCAAAACCCGGCTAAGTGAAGGTTCGTAAGGGACGATCCCAGCCATAAATAGCTGCGGCTTACATGGTTCTGGGTCGACCATTTTTGTACCGGGTTTTGATTGTGACTCATTTGCTGAAGGCTTTTTGTTCTCCCTGCGTGATTTTAAAGAGCATTTATGTCTTTTGGACATTTTCCTTGGGCTTTTAGCAAACTTTGTGGCTTTAAGGAGAATCTATCACTACTGGACATATGTCTTAATGTTTTCCAGGCCCTTGAGCAAATGGAAGTCCAGTGAGGTTTCTGAGGGATAGAATTTGTTAAAATCGTTCCCCCATTGCCAGACTGTAACTTGCCGGTTTCGCTTTTTGTCCTGTTGGGTGTTCATGCATCTCCCTTTCCAACGATTTAGAGACAGATGTGTTTTGGGCCGCAACCCGCAACCCTGCCTTCTGAACAAAACTGACACCAATAGAATCTACCAAATCTACCCTTGGCTTGGCATTTTTTGTTCTGTGGCCGCGTAAGCCTGGAGCAGTTCAGGTGGGTTTCACCACCAAGACGCAGCTGGGGGACGTTTGGTCCTCCAAGGACGACGGCAAGACCTGGGCGCAGCTGACCCCGGCCCCGGCCTTTTCCGCGCGCAGCGGCCATGGAGTGGTGCGCTGGCGTGAGGGGGTGCGTGGTTTTTGGGTGGCCGGGAAGGGAAACTAATGGACCAAAGAGCGACCCCATGTTGCGTAGAGAATTCCAGACCTGCAGTGGACCCAGACAAAACCCAGATATCTATCTGTGGGGAGTTGGGCTCGCTCGTTTGGTGAGTGTGTTGGGCCCTTTGTTGAGCCTGTTGTGTCCGTTTTGGGGTAGCCGTTGTTGGTTTCCTGTTGTCACGCGTTCTAATATAGTTAGAGTAATTTACATATTGATTTGAGGGTTGTCAAAGCGGAAAGCTGCTAGTTGTTATGTGGTTTCCATGTTTGCTTCTTTTTCCATGGAAATCCACCGCAGAGACTTGGCAACAGGAACCCCAAATCGAGAAACTGCATCCGATTTAGAGGTGGGGTGGGGGGGGTCGCCCACAAAGGTAAAGGATTCCCACTAAAAGGACCCCCTCCATCAACCAGGGGTGTATTCATCCGACTTTCCCATTGTGGGTCCTTTTGTCCTTCGCTGGGGACCATTTCTCTACCCTGATCGGGTCTTTGGACTAGCCCAATGTTGTCTCAACATTGGAAACTTGGGGGTGAGTTGGACGTGAAATTCCGTGCAAAAAGAGTCCCTTCTTTTAGAATCATGTTGAAGAGGTCAACAGGGCGCGGCGATTTTGTTTGCCAGGTGTGGTTTGCCTTTCTGAGTCGGAAACCATGAATTTCCTCTTATGCTTCACTAAATCCAGAATTAGAGGGAATAGGTTGGTTTCCATTGGTTTCCCGTTGGTTCAACTTTCATGTTCCAGGAGGAACCAACGTTTCTCAATGAAGTTACCTCTCATATCATTTGTTCATGTGGTTCTGATTAAATATATGAGTTGTTTTTTCTTTTTCGAGGATACCTTTTGTTTCGGGTATTAGGAGGCAAAGCAAAAGGAAGGTCACCACTTTGGGTGAGTCTCCTAAAGAACGACACACCCAATATGTTCCAAAATCATGATTTTCTCCAAAAACACGGCCCTGTGCAGCCGTCCGAGGTGACCGTAGGCGACTACCTGGTGCTCATCGCAGGCTGGCCTGAGCTGTCAGATCTCTACTACAGCCAAGATGGCAAGGACTGGGTTCGGAAACGGGGTCTGTGCTTTTTGGGGGTACCCTTTTTGGGCTTGTCTTACAGGGAACCAATCGCAAACAAACAAATATGAAACATGCCATTCCAGATGAGGGAATCAGCTCCTGACGACCAACTTGGCGCCTGAAAAACCAGGCTGGAGGCCATCTCTCCGCTTCGGGGCTGTCGAGGGGAGTGCAAGTTGCATTGGATCCGGGCAAGTTGCATCGATGCAAGCTGGCTTCATACAGCTGCAATCTGTTCGGTAGAACCTTTCGCAATGCTTTCAGATGAAATAGTGCACGTGTGTGTGTGTGTGTGGCGTGGCGTTTGGGATTTCAATTGCCTATGCGTCAGCCGCTTTGGCTGAAGCCAGTGGTGGTTGCACGCGAGGGCTAATTAGCCACCTTTGAAGCAATGGGCGCCAAAGCTCCTTGTTGCGCCAGCAGGGAGAAGCCGAGGGAGGATGAGTGGGCGCTAAAAATGGCCAATGTCAAGCCTTTGCCCGGCCCGGAGAATGAGCTGAGAAAGTTGCTCGGAGATAGACTTCAGACACCATTGGATATCTATTACCACAAGGCCCGCGGCCAGTCCGGTATGGAAGATGTTGCCTGGAATGGGCCTTTTAGGATGACATGGAACAATGACGATGTGGGTTTCCCAAGTGCCATCGCCACCGTGGACAGCGTTGAAGAGGTCCAGGCTGTGGTGAGCTATGCTGGAAAGCATTGCCATCCCAACGGAACAAGGCTTTGCGTTGCCAGCGGACGGCACTCTCATGTGTGCCTTGATAGATGGTTATGTGTCGACCGTAAATGCTTGGTTCCAACCTGGAACGCCAATTGATTTGCTTCGATCATGTTGGACAAATCTGAGGTGCATGCTGGACGACGCATTGGTCTTGGATTTGCAGCGCATCAGCTCTGTTGAGGTCTTCCCAGAGCAGATGCTTGCTAAGGTGGGCGGAGGGGCCCAGCAAGGAGAGTCTCGGAAGCGAATCCACCGGATTTGACGTCTTTTGGTTGTCCGGTTTGGGCCATCGTCGTTTGGGAAAGGGGTTTCGTGTTTTTGTTTCTTTTTTTGTCCGGTTCTCAACTCCTTTTACCCTTCCGCCTAACATGGAAGTGTCAGCCCCTGTCCAAGAGGATGCACCAAACCATGGAATCGTCGGTGGGAGGGTAATTATTCCCCACCTGACAGGAAGGGGTTGTTGGATTTTATGTTGGAGGCCCTGTTTGCGATGCTTCTACACAACGCCCCCACCCGGTATCCCGCTAGAGCAGCTCGCCAGTGGATCCCACCAAGTATCCCGCCGAGTATCCCGCTCCCGCCGAGTATCCCGCTCCCGCCGAGTATCCCGCCAGAGCTGCTCGCGAGTGGATCCCGTCCCGCCAAGTATCCCGGCAGAGCTGCTCGCCAGTGGATCCCGCCGAGTATCCCGCCAGAGCGGCTCGCCAGTGGATCCCGCCGAGACTCCCGCCAGAGCGCTCGCCCGAGTATCCCGCCAGAGCGGCCCGCCATGCTCAGTGGATCCCGCCGAGTATCCCGCTGAGTGTCCCAGAGTAGCTCGCCAGTGGATCCCGCCGAGTATCCCGCCAGAGTAGCTCGCCAGTGGATCCCGCCGAGTACCCCACCAGAGCAGCCCGCTAGTGGATCCCGCCGAGTATCCCGCTGAGTATCCCAGAGTAGCTCGCCAGTGGATCCCCGCCGAGTATCCTGCTGAGTATCCTTTGCCGGTGAATCCTGCCGAAGATCCGGCCAGTATCAAGCCGGAGCGGCTCGCCAGTGGATCCCGCCAGTATCCCGCTAGTCTGGTTTTGCTTAATGTCCCGGCGCACAGTTGGGTTTGCATTTCATGTTGGTGCCTTCGTGTTTTGACCTGGGGCTCGGAAAGGGTGATGCTTTTGTGTTGCTTTGGGTTGTGAATAAGCAACTTTGTTTAATCCCCCGTTGGGTTTCTTTTTGGAAGGGGCTTGGCTTTTGTTAACGGAACTGATGTTTGAGTTCTCGAAATCGGTTCGCAGACAAGTGGAGTTTGACACACAGACAGGTGTATAAGGCTGTCAACGCAAAGCTTGTTGAGCAGTCATAGGCCCCAAGCCACTCGAAAACCATGCTTGAATTCACACAACCGTGTTCACGGTCGTAAGCTCGTGAGTGTGGAGGGTGGGGATTGCTCGAAGCGAGGTAGTTACTTTGGTTTTATGTTTCGACCTGTCCATCGTCCTTGCGATTTGGTCTGAGGACTTGGACTTGGCGTGCGAGCCGCATGACCTGGCAACCACTGCAGGTCACAATGCGTCCACAGGCTGCGGGGGACTCATCCTCCAAGGCAGGTCCGCGGACTCGTCTTGCGCAAGTCCGTGGATTTTGGTTCATTTCACCCCAAAGGCAGCATGGTTTGCAGTTGGGGCAATCGCGCCAAATGAAAGTTATAGGAGTTGTCGGGGTTGTCGCACGCAAGCCTTTCGCCCACGATGCCTTTGCCCGTGTTGCTTTTGTTGTGCATTCCCTCCATTTATCTTGATGTCAACTATGAAGCCCAACTTGCATAATCCCAACCCAACGTTTTTATACACACACGATACAGGAGGGCACGGCTTCCTCGAGCGGATCTTCGGCCTGGTGGTAGATAACCTGCTGGAGATCGAGCTGGTAATCGCCAACGGCCAACTAATTCGCGCCAGCGAAACCGAAAACGCGGAGCTCTTCTGGGCCGTGCGCGGTGGCCAAACCAAAGTGGACCCACCCTTTGGGTGAGTTTTACAAGGAATCAAAAGGCAAACCGCCTTCGCCCTCCTTTTTTTTGAGGGGGGGTCGGATTCCTGACGGCAGACACCCTTTTCACCTTTTGGGTTTCTCTGATTTGGGTTCATTCACATTTTTGTGTGGCCCCGTGATGGGTCGCTTCAGGTGGGGGCGGCAACTTCGGGGTCGCCGTCAGTTTCTCCATCCGCCTTCACAGACTGAAAGCAGACGTCTACGCAGGCGAGACGGTGCTCGTCGGCTCGGTTTTTTTTGAGGCTATCAGTGGGATGGTTTGGGGAGACACGGTGGGAAAACCAAAAAAGGATGGTTGTCAGGGGAAACACCACAAGATATGTTAAAACCCTCCAGGCCCCGTGCCTAAATTGGGAAGCAGTTCTGAGGTCCGTGTTTGTGTTGTTTACCAAGTTCCATTGATTGCCATTTTGGCTCAAGACACGATCAAGGTTCAAGATCTTATGTGTAGCTGCGTTCGTACGTGATCGGCATTGAGAGCGGAAAACACTTCGCTTGCGCTGCATTTGTCAGGACCACTGTTGTAACTATTATTCCTTCTCCCTTACAACGTTTACACGGGTTCGGCTATAACGGCTTTGACCGTATACACCTTTCTACGTGGTTGGTATTACAGCTGGAGGGTTCGGTGCACAGCGTCCCACGGGACGTCACCTTGCCGTCTCTTGACAGGTTATCAGCCGTAACGACAAGCTCTACACTGGACAGGGAGACAGCTGGTTTATTGCGGGTACAGGGACAATAAAGGAACAATAACCTACACAGTACAATGGCATCTTCAGCGAGCCCAAGTACTGCAACTTTTGGGAACAGCAGCTCAGAGGGATCCAATGGATTAATGGCTCTTCCTGCGGTGATGGATATGATCGCAGATTCACAGGATGAACCTGGGAGCGGAGGATCCGCGCTATTCAGCGACATATCCACTCCCACAAGATCATGGAAGCAGATCGATGTTCATCAGGAGTTGAAGCAAAGAGAGTCCCCGCCAAGAAGATCGTCATCTTCGCCTGCGACACCACGGACGTCGCAGAAGGGCGTGAGGTCAACATCAAAAGGTGGGAGGTCAAAATCACCCACCAGTGCAGAGTTTCGCGCCGCGATTAAGGAAAAGAACAAGATGGAGATGGAGATCGGGGAATATCAAAAGACACTTGATGAAATGTCGGCAGCGATGGCGAATCTTCATCAAGAAGACTATGGGAGCACCATCCGGATCCAGGAGCTGGAAAGACGATGCGAGATTGCCAGCAAGCAGTCGGGACATCTAGTGAGTCACCACCAACACCACATGGCTGAGGCATGGCGCAAGTTTGAGGAGGAAGCCCAACAGATGCGCAAGGTGGAAATGAACGCATATCAGTACGGGGAAAAGAAAGACATGGAGTCGAATGTTATAATGCAACAGATGAGACAAGCTGAAGGAACTATCATGGAGCAGAAGCGGGAGATTGCAGTGATGAAATCCTACATGGCAAGCGAGAAGTCGGCCGCGCAGGAATCAGCTATACATGCAAATCAGATACACCGTGAAGCTTCGCAACAAATATCAGTTTATCAGCAACAGATCAGAGGCATCGAATCGTCAACATCTATCGAGAAGTTCAACGAGGAGGAGATGGTCCAAAGTTGAAATCACAGTTGGAGCACGCACTCGTCAAACGCCCCGAGACGTACTCTATGGAGGACTCCAGGGAACAGCTGATGGCGAGACTGAACGACGTTACAATATTCGCGGAACAAGAATCAAAGAGAGCAGATTGCTTACTTCGCGAGAAGGAAGAGATCGTCAAACAGTATGAATCCGACGTGTCGATGAAGGACCAGATGATTGCTATCGAGGGTGGTCATCGTCAAGATGCGATCTTGGAGTTAGCCCAGGTCAAAGAAGCAAAACAAGAAGAACGGTGCACGATGGACGAGAAGTCGAAGGAGGCCGAGTACTGGAGATTGACAGCTAAGGGAGTGTATGATGAGTACCTCGAGGAGATGCATGAACTTCAGGGACAACTGAAGGATCGAGAGGCGACGCTCAAGCAAGAAGAGAGTTTCGTTCGTCAACTTGATGCTGACAATGAGGAACTACGTGCACTCAAGAAGCTGGAGACACAGGAAGCCTCTAGCAGTAAGGATGGACATCGTGAACGAGCAGTAGTGAAACGCACTGAGGGAGGACCCCAAGCTAATTCAACTAGGGTAGACAAGAGGGTGACTGGGTTAGTCCCGTCATCGTCGTCGAATATGACCCCTAATTCGTCACTAATGCCAGGTTCGATTCTCTTTCCGTCTTTTGGTGATCCAATGATCGATGTACACCTATCCCAGATGCAAGGGGTTGTTGGACATGTCCCACAATCCGCTACTACAACTGGTGGTGGTGATGGAGGGGGAAACAACGGTACTACACCCCCATTGGATTACGGTGAATTCTCGCCCAATGGAAATGGACAAGGGGCAGGTCGACGTCAGTTGAGCCTCACAGGTGGCGGGGGAGGACCTCCGGATGACCCACCCGATGATGAGGACGAGGATGACGACGACGAAGAGGATGAAGAGGACGAGGAAGAAGAAGAGGAAGAAGATGACAATCGGACACGGAGGAGGCGCAGAAGATCGAGGGATGATCGAGAAATCAAGAACGAAAGACCGAGGATTTCGAGGAAAGAAGCCGAGAGGGTGTCTATTCCTGCTTGGCCAAAGATACATCAACTCGACAACTGGAAGATGCAACTGCTGATGAATGTTCTGAGCGCATGCGCAGATCCAGATACTGACACATGGACGAAATGGTTGGAACAAGCTCTTGGGTTAAACCCAGATCTGAATATGCTGAGCGATTCAGGCGGCGACAGATTTGCTACGATCGATATCAAGATGGCCTTGGGCATGCAGAACATGTTGAAACAAGCACCTGACGAAGCCAAAGACGTGTACCTCGACGCTACACGACACTCGGAACTACGACATCAACAAGGGGTGATCGTGAAGGGACGAGAGTTGGTGGCATTGGTTATGCAATCATTCAGAACATCTGATAGAACGGATCTTGTCTACCACATCGAGCACCTATTCAACCTTGACTTTCCTGGAGACAAGAATTTGGTTATATTCAGGAACAAATGGTATGATTTGTTGCTAAAGATGAGGAGCGAAGACAGACCCAGCAAGTTGGCTCTCAGAGATATTCTCTACAGGAAGATCAAAGGGAGCAAGAAGATGGAGTTCGGCCTCAATGCCTACCATAGGTTGCCGGACAAGCATCCTCAAAAGACGTACGAATTCTTGTTGGCATTGATCGACCATCAGATCAAGGCGGATCGGGAGGACCTGATGCTTGACATGAAGGAGAGATCGGTCAAGTCGATGATGAAGTCGGGCGGCAGAGATGCAGCCCCAGCCACTGGCAAACAGGAGAACCAGGGTGGCAAAGGCAGAAAGGGGAAACCCAGTGGACCTGATGCTGCTCCTGTACTCCCAAAGGCCAAAGCAAAGGGTCACGCTGGCAAGAACGGCAAGTCCGACGGTGCCAGCGACAGAGGCAAGAGTCCGGGCGGAGGTAAAGATAACCCATGTTGGTATCACTTCAAGTCGGCGAAGGGATGCGTAAAAGGAAATGAATGCACATTTTCCCACAGCAAGAAAACGGAGCACAAGCTGGAGAACATGTCCAAAGGGAAAGGAAAAGGTAAGTCCAAATCCAGATCATCGTCACCAAAGAGGGATGATGGAGCATGCTTCGCGTTTCAGAAGGGAAAGTGCGACAGAGGGAGTGCTTGCAAGTATAGGCACGAGCTCATCAAGAACAATTCAGCTCCGGCAACGTCAAGCGACAAGGCACAAGCCAAGTCGAAGGCTGCCGCCAAGGCCGCAGCGCCAGCTATTGCAAGAAGGGCCATCGCGATGCCTGCGATAGTCCTGAAGCAATCGGCTCCTGCGGGAAAGGTCAGCTTCAAGAAGGACGTTGACCAGGTCGAACCGGATGAAGCCGAGACTGTCTACCACGAGCATGATGACGACGCGATGAGCGAATCATCAAGATGGTCTGGCGAGTCCGAGATCCCCGAGAAAATGGTATGGTTCAAGGAAGTACTCGATGTCGACGAGAATGGAGAGATCACCTATCTCGAAGACGAGAGAAGGCAATGGGAACGAAAAGGGGAATGGTACGGCTATGAGGACAATGAGAATGAGCCTTATCAGTACGTGTACGTCGACGAGAAGAAGTTCAAGAGCAGTGATCATCGAGAATTATCAGCCTATCAAGTCCAACGATCATTGATAAGAGCGAAATACTGAGAGAGGTGGTAGATGACATATACAAGAAACACTACTTCCCAGTGACCAAGGAGAGCAGCATAATGTTTGAATATGATCAGAACAAGGACGAGATCAGAGAGTCGGCCGTTGACTGGAAGAAACAGCATGGTTTGCCGAAGAACGTTTTCGCCATGTCAACGTGCATCAGCAAACGGGTAAAGTGGTTGATGGACACTGGATGTGGCCATGATCTCATCGGACGAGCCAAGGCAAAGAGCCTGGGTGTCGACATCGTGAAAGATGATGACGAGATTGTGTTCCAGACCGCGAATGGTTCCACTTCCACATCCGACGTGGCCAAGATAGTCGTGGACGAGTTGGACGAGACTGTCGAGCCGCACGTGTTGGATGAGACACCCACAGTGTTGTCAGTAGGGAGGAGATGCATGAAGATGGGTTATGCATTTCATTGGATGCCTGGTAAACTACCTTTCATGGTTACACCAAAGCAGGGATTCGTGCACTTGCAGGTCAAGGACGACATCCCATACCTCGTGAGTGATGGTAAGCTTCGGAGTAACAGGCATCGCCCTACGATAGACGACCTCAAGGAGCACTTTTCGGAAGTATTGGCAATGGTGACAAACGATGCGGCAGATCAGGATGGCGACGAAGACAATGAGGTCACACCCGCCGCTGTCGGTGAATCCGCAGAGGTCGAGGGCGAACACCATGATGGTGCGTTCGACTTCGGACCACCCGGAGGAGCCGGTCCGGTACGTCCGCCTCCCGTAGCTGAGGAAATACCTGTAGGCGTTGGGTCAGTCCCACGTCGACACGGTGATGCCGAAGCTAACGAGGAAGAGGTTGATGAGGATGATCCAGATGCCGGAATTGAAGTTGATGTGTACGAAGGATCATCAATAAAGAGGAAAGTGGGAGTCCTCAAGAGGGACGCCAACTCCATTGCTCATTTGCTTACACACAGGTATCGAAACCCTTTCTGCGAATCATGCGTCAAGGCAAAGATGAGACACTTCAGATCACGAACGGGAGCCTTCAAGAGGGAGGTAAAGATGTTCGGGGACCTGGTGACGTTCGACTTTGTGACGGCATCAGGAGATCATGAAGTGGAAGGCAGGTATGCGCTCATTATTCGGGACATATATACCGGAATTATCATGGCTTATCCAACCGCGAGAAGAGACACTGACTCCGTCGTCAGGGCCATCAAGCACTTCTGCGGGAGGAGGAAGATCAAGCAGGTATATTCGGATGATGGTCCAGAACTAATCAATGCGTGCGTGGAGCTGAAGCTGAACCACGACCTGTCGCTGCCTGGGCGACCGCAGAATAATTCCCTTGCTGAAAGAACAAACCAATTCATCATTGACCAGACTTCGGCTTGTCTTGTACATGCCGGTCTACCCACGTGCTACTGGGTGCAGGCCATCACCACGCTGTGCCATCTTATGAACATCGAAGAAGTGAATGGGTCGAGCGCTTGGATGAGGCTGCATGGCGAGGAGTTCAAAGGCGAGAAGATACCTTTCGGTGCGCTAGTAGACTTCAAGCCGAGTGAAGCACGAGGGGAGAAGAGGGAGAAGTTCGAACCAAGAGGGGAAACTGGTATATTTGCTGGATACGTGTTGAGCACCGGGATGCATTGGGCGAACAAGTACCGCGCTTGGGCACTCACTGCGTTTGCGGGTGCAGAGTTGAACATCAAGAAAGCAAAGGTTCCACCTCGATTGAGAATGCCACATCAGACGGAGAGGATGATTCTCAAGTCTCCTCTGACATTCCCAATCCAACAGAAGTACAAGGCTGCCAACGAGACTTTGGAAGGGATTGAGATGTCTGTCGATGCAATCGGTCTGGATGCACGTGACCGCCTGATCGAAGATGAGGACTACGAGCCCGAGTTATTGCAGAGTGACGAGAAGCGACTGCTTGACGATGAGGTCGATCAGATCGCTGGTCTGCTGCTTGACGATGGTCCGGAAGTACTTGTCGGAGGTCGGGGGGACCATGTAGAAGAAGAGGATGCTAGACCAAGCTCATCAAAAGGGAAAGGAGATGGACATGCCAAGGGCGATGGAGAAGTTAAGAAGCCCGACCTTCCACATGTGTCAGCTGGGCTACCTGGGGATGGCATCACGTATGTCAACGATGATGGCAAGGAGGTAAAGATCGATAAGGCCGGGAGACCATATCCTGTCGGGAAAGATGGATTCAGGCTAATGAAGACGACGAGACCTCCAGAATACACTCCCGATGAATGGGCAATGATGAGAAAGTACTACTCTGAGGAAGAAAAGGCCGAGGTGAAGGGTGGTGGCAAGAAGAAGAAAGAAGATCCCAAGAGTAAAGAATCTGAGATTTCTGCGCCGGCAGAGGCACAGACATTGCAGATGCCCGGTGGTAAGAGAATTCGAGCAATGCTTCGAAACCGCTGGGGTGGAGTTGAATGGCAGTACAATTGGGGATTGCGGAAGAACATATCAAAGATCAAGAACCCGATGGATGGGAAACACTTGGCTGAACTTGATTGGGTCAGGATTGTTGTAAATCCTGCTGACGGAGTGGTTGTTCTCATGGATTCCAAGCAATCCCAAGATGTCTTGAGACGAAACGTTCAGCTTGAGAAAGAATTTGAGTGTCTGGTGGTAATTTACGCCTGGAAGTTCAAGGTAGAGGAGCGATCAAAGTCGACTCCAAATTGGACGAAGGCAGTAGTCATGGAGCGTCAGAGAGACGAAGCTGAGACGACATCGGGGACAGATCCAACGATCGACGAATCGACGGATTTTACCTGGTATGAATGGGAGGAGTCTGCTGAGGTTGTTTCTGGAAAAGTGCCACTCGCGATGCCTGCAATAGGTGAAAACGGTGAAGCCAAGAAATACCCATCGATGCCGCGCGTGACGTCTGAGCGAATACAGCACAGAGAGAAAGCCGTGAAAGTTGTACGATTCTTCGACGCTTTAGTGTCCAGACCGGTTGGCCGGAAAGAAATGCTGACCAACCCTGATGCGTTGGCATCGATGAAGAAAGAATGGTCGGGATTAATCGACCAGGGCGTCTTCGATCTTGGCGCAGTGCGTGAATATGACGCTGTGGCCAAGGAGGCGAAAGCGAAAGGGGAAGAGATACACATGGCTCGCGCACATGGCATTTGCGTTGAAAAGCACTCACAGTTGCCTGTTGGTGATCCTAAGAGGAAGTTCAAGGGTAGAGGCGTGTTGCTGGGGAACCAAGTGAAGAATCAAAGCTTTGAAGCTGCGATGTTTCAAGATTTGGGGAACTCTCCTGCTTCGTTTGAGGCCTCGCGTTGGGCGGATTTTTTGGGTTGTCATGATGGTTGGGATGTGCAGATGGCCGACGCTGTTCAAGCGTACATCCAGGCCACCTTGAGAGGCACGCCGTGTTGGATTGAATTGCCACCGGAGGCTGTGCCGAATGAATGCAAATGGGATAAGTACAGAAGACCAGTCGTCCCGTTGAGGAAGGCGCTGTACGGACACCCAGATGCGGGAACATTCTGGGAGCAGCACTGTGATGAATCGGTGCGTGCCGTTGGGTTTGAACCCATCGGTGAGGAATGGCCATCAGTGTACATTCATGAAAAGCTCCAGCTTGTTCTGGTTGTGTATGTCGACGACTTCAAAATGGCAGGACCGCAAAAGAACCTTGCCCAGGGATGGAGCATGTTGCGTACACGTTTGAAGATTGAGCCCGAGACTGGACTTGACATGTACCTTGGTTGTAATCAAAGCAAGGGAAACGTCACTCTCGGGAACGGACACCGCGTAACAACGGTGACCTATGACATGGAACAGTTCCTACGTTCCTGTGTCGACCGCTATCTTGAGGTGGCGGGCGACGTAAAGTTGAATAAGGTTGTCACTCCTGAGTTGCATGAAGAAACAAAGAATCACGTCTCACGGAAGCCTGCCAGAGAGGGGCCGTCAGTCGTGTGCAATTGGTGTAACAATCTTGTGCCCACCGACGGTTCTGCCACAGTGCCGGACCAACGGGGAGGGACTCCTGAGTTGGCCATGAAGGAGCCCGTGCGTGGACACCTTGCTCCGCATGCCGCTAGCGTACTAATGAAGTTGCTGTACGGTGCGCGGATTGCTCGCTTCGATTTGTTGCGGCAAGTGAATCGCCTGGCACGGAATGTGCACAGGTGGACTGACTCCGATGATCGGGGTTTGCATCATTTGATGTGCTATGTGCATCATACTAAACATTGGCGCATGGTCGGTTGGGTTGGAGACCCTATGGATGATGTGCACTTGGCCTTGTATGCGGACGCTGACTTTGCAGGATGCGTTGACTCGCTACGTTCCACCTCTGGTGGACACTTGAATATACAAGGGCCTAATACCCGGTTCCCGTTGTCTGGCAGCTCCAAAAGACAGGGTTGTGTGAGTCACTCAACTCCCGAGGCCGAAATAGTTGCGGCCGATGTTGCCATGAGAACGATGGGTATGCCTGCTCTAAAGTTGTTAGAGCGGATTCTCAAGAAGTCACCGAACTTTGTGTTCTATGACGATAACAAGGCTATGATCGGTGTCGTGCGATCGGGGAGAAACCCCACGATGCGCCACCTTGAGAGAAGCCATGGTGTTAGCATTTCGTGGATGCATGAGATGTTCACACGTGATTACATGTATTTGGCGTATGAGGTCACCGACAGAATGGCGGCTGACATCTACACCAAGGCGTTCAATGATGGACGCAAATGGAAACATGCATGTTTGCAGATTGGTCTACTCGACCCGAGCTTGCTGTCTGACCCGGATACCCTCAAGGCGCTCACACCTACGTGTGATCCCATAAAAGGGACCATGCAGACTGCTTCGGGAACGGTTGACGGAGTTCCCACATTTCCGTACACACACATTCCGATCATGCCCCCGGACCTATGGTGGTCCGGATTGACGTCCAAAGAGGGATTGCATGAACATGAAGGACATGATCCGGTTGTCGTTGCCAAGGGACCCAGATTGATGCGTGTGAAACCTCCACTCGCGGTTGTGACACCATTCGGGAGCAAGTGGCTTCGTTCCACTTGGTTTCTGAGGAACGGGTCATGGCTCAAGGTCGAGGATAGGGTTGACCCTGGGTTGCAGTGTGCGCGGATTGATGGATGGGTTGAACGCGCAGTTTGGCAGTTTCATCCCGTACCGGTTGCTGTACCGGCGCGGGAGCGATCTCCACGACCACGACCAATTCACGTCGGGTCCGGGGATGTTGACATGCAGTCCGTGCTGGCCGCATTCGTTGAAGAACTGTCGAACGAGCGCATTGAATTAAAATGTGTCAACGACCTTGCTTTGGAAACTTTGCTCCGGTTGAAGCTGCTTATGCGTTGTCTGCATATCAATCATGAGCAACTGTCCCTGGTCGTTGTTTTGTTCCGTATCGCATTGCGGTGAAGCACAAACCACAGTTAGCGCCGGGTATTGAGCTCGCGATGGTTAAACATGACGGTGGTGTGCTTCGCGCTCCGGTGCATGTCTCGCTTCCTGGTATGAGAACTCGCACAGTCGTCACTTTATACAGTGTTGACTTGGCTCGGCCCATTGTGCTGATGGCCTGTTCCGAACCGCGTAACTGGTTCACTGCCCTTGCCCGCCATAACGGGCCGCAGGTCGTCACCATTACTTTGGTCGATGACTTACTGAGCGAGTACGGGGGGAGAATCGCCAGACATGTGCTTACTAAACCTTCCGATTTGTTGTTCTTCGCCGGGCCTTGCACGGGGGGATCATCATGGGCACGCCTCAACAAGACTCGCGGAATTGACACCGCAGAGAAAATCGAGGCCAAACAGAAGGGAATTTTGGAGATTGTTTGAACGGTTCGTTGAAATCAAACGGCATGCCATGACGAAACGAGCTGCGATTTTGTTTGAGTTGCCTGGAAGTTGCGATTACTGGAAGGATGAGAGACTGCATGAGGTTGTTCATGATGGCATTAGTCATGAGTTTGATGGGTGTCGCTATGGCTTGAAGCAAAGATATGCTAAGAAACCCATGCCAATCAAGAAACCATGGAGAGTTGTTTCGTGGAACTTTGACCTTGGCAGCTCGTTGTCTAAGAAATGTAATGGAAACCATGAGCATGGACCTTGTGCCGGTCGGGAAACCAAAGAAACCCAGTTGTACACGTCGCTAATTGTGGGTGTGATCCTCCGCCGTTTTCGTGCTCGAGCAAAGTGCCTCCAGCCGGCACCATTGAAACTCGCTCTTGCTTGCATTACGCGAGGGAGATCGCGGAAGCATCAAGCTACTGCGTGTGAAATTCGCACCACCCCGACTGTATCACTGAGGAGCTGGGCTAGTCCCGAACCTCTGGTTTCAACGGGGAGCTGGGCTAGTCCCGAACCTCAAGTTTCGACGAGGAGTAGGGCCAGTCCCTCACCTCGATCAGAAGCTGGGCTCATATTGGGACTATTCTGTGGCTTTATTCGCATCTGCTTATTTTGGGTTTTCCCGGTTCTGGAGAACATCATCAAGATGACTGCCAATGCGACCGTCGTCAATACGAATGAGTTCTTCTGCGTGCCTGTTGGGAAATCCAGGCAAGCGGCAATATTCTTGGGGAACCTCGTGAAGAACGCCATCGAGGAGGGCAAAAGAATCCCCAAGAGAATGGAAATGGGCAGCGACCTGGGCATGTGCATAAAGTGGATCGAGGACATTGGCGTCCCCGCTATCTACGCCTACTCAGCGTATTATTCTGCCAAGTGCCGCGGAATGATGAAAGGAGAAGGGCAATCCATGAGGGTTGCATTAGAATTTATCAGCAAAGTTTTCGGACAACTTTCTGCCGACGAATGCATGCTTGGCTGGAGGGAATTCTGTAGCAAGGGGAAGAAGATCGTGGCGGCGCTGAACCAACTTTGCGGTGAGGCATCGCTCCTAGCGAAGAACCCTGAGCTGCTCAACGTCACCAAGTACTGCATAGAAGGGGCAGATATGCTGAGATCCATCACAGATATCTGGGATCTCGCATCAGGTGTGGCCGAGGACAATGAGGAACGGTCGTTCAAAGCTGCATTCCACCAAGACACCCAGGTCGGGGAGGTATACAAAGAGTTCATCAGCGATGAGCCAACTAGAACCTCGTCGTCGAGAAGGTGGAGGAGCTCCGAGGAGTTCCAGACAACTGCAGAGTTTGAAAGGCACGATCGGAGAATTTCGAAATTCAGAGATCGAAACTGGGGGAAAGTATTCACGTTGAGCGTGATCAAGCCCCCCAAGCTCGACTTCTACGGTCGTGGCGCAAAGGACGACTACCAGAAGAATTGGGACCTTGGGCTGATCTACCAGAATGAGCTGCGAGCATCGATGAAGAACCTCGCATATGCACTGAGAAGAGATGAAGAAGCTAACCAGCACAATCTTTTGCGCTGGATGATCTGTGGGTCAACCCCCAGTGATATCTCTGACGCGTGCATCGGGGCAATCAACTCGCTCATGTGCGTTTCCTTCATCATGAGGAGGTTGCAGCCATTGCTCGGTGAAAGGCATGCTAGGGATCAGTCGTACACAGCTTATTTCCGTCAGGACAAGAATGAGCTAAAAGAACTCTATCGAGAGGTCGAGTTCGCCAGGAACTTCCTGTGGTGCATCGACATGATCTACGAATCAAAGCTGCCTGCGATGAACATCAACTCCATCAGTTTGGCACCACACGCGGCTGACAGGGCCGCTGAGAACCAAGATCGGCGCAAGTGGGTAAGCTGGCTGAAGGAGATCGAAAAGAAAGCCGAGAAGGATGTCATGATCGACTTCTACCAGAACAACTACTGCACCATTCACGAAGTCGAGAGGGAACTGGAGAGGTACCCCGAGGACTTCGCGATCGGAGAGGAGCCGACGTGGTGGGTGATGGGCTCATCGAAGACTGAACCGCCGCGGAGGACGGAGCGACAGCAGAAGTCAGCGTCGAGCTCCGGACAAAGGAGCCAAACCTCTGGTGGGCCAGTCCCCCAGCAGGGAGCTTCAAGTGGGGGGTCGTATGCTAGCGATGCCGTTAAGATCGACAACGAGATCATCGACTCCATATTCCGCATGAACTCCGGTGGTGATGATGACAGATGGACAATCATCAACACTGCTGGACTCGAAACATACACCTCGTTCGAAGGGGGTATTACTCTGAGCGGCGCGACTGTCAATGTGAAGTTCAACATAGACACCAACACAGGGTACCCAATCATACAGACTGTATTTGGGCCGTGTCTCGCGGAGGGGAAGAACGCGACCTATTGGGAGTGTATGCTGAGATGCCTGACTTCTTCGCTGTTGCATTTCGAGGAGAAGACCAGCGCGGAGAAGATTATTCTTTCCTATGTTGGAAAGGGGAATGCGGCATGGCTTCAGCTATATGCTTTCATGTGTGCCCAAACAGGATGCTTGATTACTGGACGCCTTCCGGGCGCCAAAGCCATCAACGCGTTGATCCAGGCAGAGAAGAACCCAGACAACGCACCTGGACGGTTGATCCGGATCATCAAGGGACTGAAGAGGGGCCCCATTGGTGAGGCAACAATTCGCGACATGATGATTCAGAAGAAGAGCTTCTTGGTCCTGGACTGGCCCCTGAGGGCTGTCAACGCTAAAGGGAGCACGAAGACCTTCCAAATGATGGTCAACGAACAGGGGTGGACAAATATCGAAGAGAGGTCGTACTATGGGTCGAGTGAGCAAGTCTCCTCGCCCAATGACACAATGAGTATTATCTCCCGTTTGCAGAAACTGGAAAAGCTCATCATCGAACGACGGAGGCGAGACATGGATGACTCACCTGTGTCGGTGCACATTTGGATGTCGCTCTATGATTGGGTGTGCATGAGAGGGTGTGGGTGGCAGGTGACCGCCAACCCCATCATTGACTCCTTGCAAAAGGCGATATCCGACCTCGTCAACACGTGCAAGGGCCTGGTCGTGGTGTGCGTGAATCGCGATGTAGCTTTCCATGGAGGAAGAGGGGACTTGGGGACGATCGCCAACAAGGTGAGCGAGATCTGCAAGGCGGCAGGCGCGTTGGTGACCGAGAATGATCGCCTGTGGCGCGTTGCCCACGCGCTCACAGGTAAGAACTACAAGATCCCTGGGAGCTCGAATCTGCAACATTTCCTCCTGAAGCGATTGTTGGTGGAGAAATCCATCGATGTGGTCGCACCAAGCAACGCGTTTGTGCAAGAGCTGGAGGAGACATGCATAAACGAGCCCGACCTTCGCTTCAATGTCCCGAAGAACATGGAGGAATCGAAGGTGAAATTTGAGTACAAGCCGACCTTCACTGCTCAATCAAAGCGGAAACAAGAACGGCAGGAGGAAGGACACGGCGGACAAGACGCGTTTGGGAACACCGATGTCAATGATCAACGTCTTCGATGGTATTCGGTCACCGAGCTCAGCGGGTTGATCTGCGAACTTTGTGTGAGAGAGATGCAGATGAACAAGTCTAAGGTGCTCGGGTCAAACTCAAAATTCAATCCCACTTCTTGCGTGAACTGTTGCGCGAACTGGAATGCGGACACGAACGGTATTGTGAGATCAACCGAAGGGAGGAAGCTGTATACGCGACTTTTCGCAGAATGCGTGGTTACAATCCCTGATCTTCAAAACCTCATGGTGGACGTCAACAACGTTCAGGCCATGACCACGATTATACGGGAACTCGCATATTCCAAGCTGAAGAAGGAGCTATCCCACGTGGGCTTCGTGAGCATGACAATGGATCAGGCAGCACAGTTCTACAACAACGGTCACGGGAAGCAACTGTGTGCATCCCGTGATGTGATCACGTGCAAGAACTCCGAGGGAGTTGAGGAGAGGACCTCCATCTTTATGATAGACAAGGATCTTGGCAACGTGGCCTATTCATCCTGGATCAAGAGCGTGCTCGATCAGGGGACGATGTATGACCTCCTGGGACAGACTTCGAATGAGGAATCCTTGGGGGACGTCGTCGAGATGATATTGGGGTTCTTTGAGGTGATGTCGTACTTTCAGCACGAACTCCCGCTGTGGAAGGATGTGTGGAAGATCAAGAGGGAGTTCGAGCAGTCAATCGTACGACACCTCGTCGGGAACGTGAGCCACACGACGGGCCAGAACCGAAAGCGGAATAAGCCTTCCGCCCAACTCGGGGCGCCCACGAAAGAAGTGCTGGACATCATGAACAAGATCAAGCCCAGACATCCGCGATCCCTGATGACCGAGCCCGCCACCCAAGGATCCAAGAGAAAGGCAACGGAGGGCGAAGGTGACGGTCTTGGTCAAGCACCAGACCCGAGCCGAAGCTCTCAGCCCAACGCTGAGAAGGAAGAAAAGAAGCAGCGAGTGATTGATGGGCGGAGAGCAGCACTCGGATTCCTGGTCTCAATGGAGAAGTGCATGGGAGAGATGGGAATTTGTATGAAGTGCGCGAACCTGGCCCACGACGGCGACTGCAAGGACTATGAGGAGGCTGCTGGGAATGAGAAGGCGATGAAGAAGATCCGTGAGCTACTCAGCAGTGATCCTGTTTCCTCAGATGAAGAAATGGGGGATACGGAAGAGCCGTCCTCATCAACGTCCAAGGAACGCAAGAGAGGAGGACAAGCAGGGAAAGAAACAATTGAAATGTATAGCTATACCATCAACCTGGTGGAGATGGCTGACACGGCTGAGGGAGGAGAGCTACAATGCGGTGGCGTGGACCTCACCCACAATCCGTGCGGGGACAACAGAACATTCAAGACGACGCTCGAGCGAGGATGTGACACCATTCCATGCTACATCCCGAAGTATGGCGACGTGAGTAACGTGTATATGCCATGGGCGTATGCGTCTAGTCTTGACCCCAGTTACTTTCCCAAAGGTGCCAACCTTGAGCAGGTGGATGTGATGCAGCTTGGCAAGAGCGTCAATTTCTGCGTTGCTCCTTTTGACGGTGCTCCACTATGCAGGATTGGCGATGATCGCTCGGTATTTGCTACGAAAGATCAAGCAAACCAGCTATCTCACAACCTATGCAGAGTCCTTCGGCACAAAATCGGCAATTGCCGAGGAAGTGTTTTCAGATGCGACGAAGGTGGATGGGTCGACATTGATGCAGTCATTGACGACCGGAACAACGACATATTTCCACCTACAACCTCGAGAGCAGAACGATACATGGGCATCATGGAGGTGATCAAGTGGCAGGAGTCCGGACATAAGAAATCGAGATTTCAGGTCCTGGCAGCAAGGTTTCCAAGCATCATGAACCCGAATGACACGAGGGCGGCCAGGGAGGAGATGACCAAGGCTGGCCTGGATCGGGATGACATCGACAGGATGTTCAACAGATGCGATGGATGGTACAGGCCTTGGTGCATCCGAGTCACAACTGGTCACAGTGATTTTGGATTCATGAGCTCATCCGCACTGGCAAATAGGTATTCCGTGAACATGGGTGATTCTCTCGGAGGAGCATTCCATGTGACGTATGTGGAAAACCTGCCAAGCATCGTACGCTGGGGCTAGTCCCCGGCGGAATCGATGGCGGAAACAGGCTAGCACTGCACTTCGGAGCATTTGCTCCATGGGATGAGATGAACGTAGCGACGAAGGTGACGCTACGAAACGTAAGGACGGGGGATCCGATTGCGATCATCTACATTCCCAGTGCAACCCTCGCGCGGTATGGAGCTGGAGTCGCGGCAAATGGGACATTCATGGCCTTTGACGTGATCCCGTTCTATGAGGTCAAGTCCATTTGGATTGGCAAAAGCAACGGAGGGAAACGCCTGGAGTACGGCGACATCAAGAGAGCGTACTCGAAATGTGTGGAGAACGAGATCTGTCCTGGTTTCGTCAACTCATCCCAAGAGTCGGCTGCGATGTTCCTCCAGAACGTCGCAAAAATCAACGAGAGGATCCCTGAGACCGAGGCAGGTGCCGATAATCTGCACTACATCAAAGACATGGTCGATCGTGCATGCGAACTTTATCGGGACAACAAGATGGAGGAGTTCGATGCGCAGACCAACGAGGTCAGGGACGAGGTCAGCAAAGTCGTCATCCTGAATGACGAGACATGGGAAGGACTGAGGTGCCGGATATGTCCGTCATGTGCGACCGCAATCCCCACATGCTTCTGCTTATGCCTGGAATGTGGAGCGCAACTGATCTCCACTGGGAGGTTCTACATCCACATCAATTCCGACGACGATGAGGACAATCAAAAGCCCAATGTCTCGGGTGATGCCAGGCGCGCACAAGAAGAAGCCAACCATGATGCGGCAGCACAGGAGGATGATGACGAGGCGGAGGAAGTTCCTGAAGAAGACGACATGGACACGCAAGGGTATACATCCGGCTACGTGTCTGAGGAGGAAGATGGCGGTTGGCAGTACCGCGACACTGATTTGACATCACGGGATATCATAAATTCCCAGCGGATGGCGATTTGCCTTGATGAGCCGCGCGAGGCTCAATACATGGCGGGATTCATCGCACTGCAGATGTCCAAGATGTGGGGGATGTTTGAAGGTGGTGAGGAGAGAACGTTGAATGCCGGACTCGAGGGGAGGCCGGGCTGCCCTTACCACAACGACTTCAAGAGGTACCCCAACATGACTGAGCACCATCAGGAAGGAATCCTTTTACCATCAACGGTACTGAAGATTTCTCAATCCGAGAATGTTCGGACAAGGGTCTTCCGGTCGGCTGAGGAGCGTGAAGATTACATTCGTATGATGGTGTGCAAGTGCGAGGGATTATACACATTCTACAAGCTGTGGATTGCAGCGAGAATCCTCGACGTCACCAAGGACGAAATGAAGCTCCTGGTCAAGGACCGCGTGCACCCGGTGGGTGATATTATTTTCAGATGCTTTTCACTGGCTTTCAACTGTAAGTATATATCATTCGTGAGGGATGGCCTGAACCTTGGCAAATATGGTTATTCGGTCAATGTGAGCGCCATTGTTGCGGCCATCGATCCGAATAAATGCGATACACCTCTGCTGGATTGGTGCCTCCGAAAAGGGCATTGGATACCAGAGGATCATAACAAGAAGTGTGTCCGGGCACGAGAAGCCCAAAAGAATTTGGACGAGGAGTTCCGTCGACGCACTCACCGACTGTCCATTGGGGACAGGTATGCGTAATGCAGATGTTGATTGCGGCACGATGTGGGTTAGTCCCCATCCGTTGCTTGCGTCTCATCAACGTCATTGCGATGGAACAACTTTACATCATGATATGATTTCATGCGTCCAAGATGAATGGATATGTATACGTTTACATATTCCGACGACTATGACATTCCGGATATTCATGGATGGAACTATTACCTCATGGACGATCCCTTTTCATTATATATATTATTCATGGTATCTGGAATGGCTATGATTTGCATTGATTGCTCACCGATATTTTCTTTGCCGGTGATATGCAGATTGCTTACGAGCAGGCGCCTCTGTTGAACTTTTATGGCCAACCCATTTCCTATGGATGACGGCTGCGCGATGCGCAAATGCGGCAGCTGGGATGTTCAGTGGTGGTCAAATGACGTGACAATAGTGTATTGTATACACCTGCATATGGGGGCGTGCTGATCTGCGGATGCATGTTTCTTTTTATCGATCGGACCCGGCATGTTTCACAATGAATGAACGGTGTAGCGATAGCAAGTAAAAGAGTGCACGACACAGTTTCGTAGCTGAAGCCGTGGCCAGTGGAACGTTTTGTGGTGTTTGGACCGCATGATGAACAATGCGACCCAAATGGGGGATGTTAAAACCCTCCAGGCCCCGTGCCTAAATTGGGAAGCAGTTCTGAGGTCCGTGTTTGTGTTGTTTACCAAGTTCCATTGATTGCCATTTTGGCTCAAGACACGATCAAGGTTCAAGATCTTATGTGTAGCTGCGTTCGTACGTGATCGGCATTGAGAGCGGAAAACACTTCGCTTGCGCTGCATTTGTCAGGACCACTGTTGTAACTATTATTCCTTCTCCCTTACAACGTTTACACGGGTTCGGCTATAACGGCTTTGACCGTATACACCTTTCTACGTGGTTGGTATTACAGCTGGAGGGTTCGGTGCACAGCGTCCCACGGGACGTCACCTTGCCGTCTCTTGACAAGATATGCTCCAAATTCAAAAGACAACGCGAAATAAAACACTGGAAAAACTGGGTTCGTAAATTTCGGCGGTTGCCTCAGTTTCCCCCAAGAGCTGGGTGTTTGGGCAACCCTCTTGTTTTTTTCCCCGAAGAAATGTGTAAATTTGAACAACCCTGGATATTTCGTCAACCCTCCATTGGCGCTTTGGAGCCCGGTGCTTCGGACAAAAGGGATTTCAGGCCCTCGCGCGCGCGCGAGCGCCAGGCAAGCGCGTCCACGTGCCGCTGGGGATGGGCCCCTTCATGAGCCGCGAGGCGGTGGCGATGCACTTTTTCGAGAAGACCTCCAGCTGCACTTGTTGAAGAAAAATATGTTTGAGTGGTTCGAATGTTTTTTGGGGGTATATTTTTGATTGAGTGGCGCGAAAGGGAAAGCAAATGGAAACCCACCCACCCCTCGTTGTTTTTGTTTTTGGGGGTATGTTTTTGTTTGGGTGGTTTCAAAGGGAAACCAAAAGGAAACCCACCCTTCTGGGTGTTTTCGTTTTTGTTGGTATCATTCTTTGGATTGTTTGAAAGGGACACCCACCCTCTCCTCTTGTTTTTTGGGGGGCGGAAGTCCCTATTTACACGCCTACTTGTCTGAGCCTGGTTTTTGTTGCCGGGCTTCTTGTGCTTCCTGAAACGCCGCTGGTGTGTTTCCGCCAAGGACGTTGCGGGGTCCGGACGAGGCCACGGGGCTTCTGGTGCTGCCGTGCTCCGGGCCCGCGGTGGAGATCTTGCTCTGGGCCGGCGACCCCGAGGAGGGGCGGAAGTACTTCGAGCCCAAGGCGAAAGGCTGGCCCGTGCTGGAGAACAGCATGGGCATCGCGAAGTACCACTCACAGGCGCCGAAAAACAGGAGGCGAAAACATGCTCCGCCAGAAAAGTAGCCACAGGGTTACTGCACACTCTGAGCACTGCTCTTGAGGGATTTCCCGATCCAGCCCGATTCGAGAACTCGATCTGGGGTGTCCTTTAGGGGGCCCTTTTTGGTGGTTTTTAAGCACCATTTTGGGGGGTCCCCTAAAACACACACCCATTTGGCTGTGGGTCAAAGCCAATGGGATCCCATTTTGGTTGGTAGGTTTACCACCCATTTTAGAACCTATTTTTGTTGGGATTGAGATCACTGGGGGTACGATTTGGCTTTTGACCCATGGCCATTTGGCAAATGGTGTGGAGGTGCAGCGATACAATCATCCCGGCGGTGATGGCACCGCGGTCTACCAGACCGGGGTGTTGCTGCCGGACATCAGCCCCGAAGCTCTGGAGAAGGTCGCCGAGTGCGTAAGCAGCAACATGGCCACTGAGTTTGACCCAAAATGTGGGTCCTGGGCTTGATGTGTTTGTGCACTTCAAAGACTTCGAGGGTTTCTTTGCAAAATCACAGCCATGTGAGAATTGGACGCTATGGCATTATCATGAAATGGCCGCGTGGCACTTTGCACGCGCATGTTCTCGACAGCTCGTTTTTCGGGTGGCCCTTTTTCGGGTGGCCCTGATGTCCCCCCGAGCAAACATAAATCGTCAGGGTAACGCCTTTGGTACGGTTGTGCTAAGCAGAGACGCCAGGGCTACTCTTTTTTTGGCCAAGGCGCTTTCCTGTAAGGCAAAGAAGTGGAATTCGCTGGCACTAGGTGAATATCTTGTTTCAGTATCGTGATGCGCGAAGATGGGGCATCCTTCTTCCTTTTTCCCGCGGTACAGGTATCTTTTTCCCAACCCTAAACCATCCTAAAGCCTCAAGCCCATCTTCAACCTGCCCACAGCCTACCCAAAACCTACCCCAAAACCAGCCCTAAGCCCACTGCCCCAGGCAAGCGCGCGCCCAACAGCAGCTCCGTGATCATCATGCTGCCCTTGGGCGGCGCCGTGAGCCGCGTGGCGACGGATGCCACCGCCTACGGCTTCCGAGACTTCAAGGCTTGGGCCCTGGTGGTGGGAAGCTTTCAGGCGGGCGACCAGGACTGGCAAAAAAGCGGAAATCACTGGATGTGTTACACTCCCTCCTAACATGGCAGCTGCCAGAAAATTCCTGAAGAGAAAATTGACCCCACAGCTTGCCATTTTAGTGGACTGGCTTTGCCGTTGGAAGCAATCGACGTCTTGGAGAGTGTGATCATCAGCAAGTCTCCCATTTGCTTCACATGTAGTATATGTTTGGACTTTTGGACTTTTGTTTCAGACTGGCAACGCAAAAATCACTGGATGTGTTAGCTTGCTGGTTAGGCAGGGAATGAGAAAGGGAGTGAGCCCACCAAAACCATCCCCTATGGTGTCCATTGGTTTCCTTTAAGGGAATCCCTAGGTTCCCCGAAACCCTGCGTCGTTTTCTACCGAGAAAAAGAGAGGAACTGTGCAGCCCTGACAATGCAACTTGGGAGGGCTTGTTCAATGGAGCATGACGACTCAGGGTCAGGTCAAAGAGCCCAGGTGGTTTTTGCTTAGGCTGCCAGCCTTAAAGGGGCCGTGGGTGTTAAAACGTGTCAGGAGGAGCGCAGCAAGGTTGTGAAGTGGGTGCGGGATGTAAAGGCTGAGTTGCTGCCCTTCTCCCGGGGTGCTGGCTATGGCGTTCTGGGCGAGGTGGCCGTGCACAACAAGGCACGTTGACGGGCGACTGGCCAAACAGGGTTCTGACAGTGTCCGTAAACATCTTGGGACGCAGAAGCTGCTGTAGAAATCGGTTCACTGGTTTGCATCATTCAGCAATCCAGGTTCAAGCCTCTTGTGCTGCTCCAGAAGGCTTTCGCAACGTTTCTTTTGAGGGGGCTCTGTTTGTGTTTGGACGTGATGGACAAATGTTGCTTGGGGAAGCATTGTCAGGCCCAGGTTTGTTTGTTGTAGTTGTGATAATCAAAGCTGTGGCGCCACAAGTGAGTCCGTTGCCAGGTGCCAACGGAGGCCCCGACTTCGGAAGAGCAGAAGCTCAACGAGTCTGAGGGAGGTTCCATTGGCATCATGTTGAACACCGGCCAGACCGGTGGCCGAAACATTTACGGCCCCAACCTCCAGAGGTTGCAAGCGGTCAAGGCAAAATATGATCCCAAGAATTTGTTCAATGTGAACGACAACATTGTGCCGAGTCAACCTCTCGACGCCTGAGGTGTTGAGAGGCTGTATCAGATTTTCGCACGGCTTAGATCAAACAGCGTGCGTTTGCAAGCCTCGTGCGTTCCCAGCTGTGCGCCATGCTTAGGAGCCACAGCTCAGGTTACTTCTGACGTGGCGGCTACGGGGAAAAAAGCAAAAGCAACAAAGGCGTCTCATGTGGCAGGGGGGGACCATTGTCCTTTTAACGGGACCGGGTCCCCAACGTCAGGTTCCAATCTCAATTGAGCCACGTGCTCAAATCCCGCGTAGATGAAGGTTAAGGGGCAGTCCCAGCCAGAAGTAGTTGCGGCCTTCTTAATTCTTTACATGGCTGTGGGTCAAAAATAGGGTAACCCCAAAATGGAACCGGGTAAGAGGAAACATGGACTAAAACCCTGCGGTCCAATTCCTGGTGCACAGCCACATGGTTGTGGGTCAAAACCCTGTACCCCTGATGAACATCAAAATGGGTGGTACATGGGTGTTCATCCGCCCCAAAATGGGATCGCCATAGGTTATGACCCATGGCCACATGGTTCTGGGTAGACCAATTGTGAAGTTCTCGTAGGACTGGACCAAGAGCCCCGGACTGGCCTGGAACTGCAACTCCACGAAGTGCGGCAGGCGTCGATCGATCGATCCGAGGGCAGGGTTTTCAGTTGGAAAGGGGAAAGACACGTGGGGTCGCTCCGAACGGGGAAAGTGTCCGAAACATAATTCTGAGAGAGGCGGTTTGATTTTGTGTTTGCACCTTGGGGTGGCCTCTTATGGCTTGGTTCGTGGAGGCGCGCGCTGATCTTCGGAATGCGCCTTTTCTTGGACTTTTTTCGAGGGTTGGATTTAGGCTCAAGCTTTATACATAGCTATACACGATAGGGTGTCCAAATGTTGCAGAGACACCCTTGTTTTGTTGCTAGTTGAGGGGAAACAAGCTGTGACCAACCCATCTGCGGGGCTGTTTCCGCGTTCGTGTTTGTTTGAAAGCAAATGCGTCATCGCGAGCCACGGCAAGCTTGGCTATGCAGCTGTCTTGCAATTGGGTAGTTGATTCTCATAATGTTCACTTGTTGGAAGGATGCAAGAACCTACATGGTTGTGGGATCAAGGGGGTTGTCCCACTTCTGTGATACAAGGGAATCTCCCTCTTTAAATCGGGGGTGAGTCTTTTGGGAAGCCCTTTTTGTTGTACCACAGCCCTTTGCAAGGATGGATTGTTTTTTCATGTTTTTGCATGAAGTCCTTCAAGCCTCGATCACCCGAATCGATTCGGCAATTGATCTCCATTGGTGTCCCAAGCCAAGACCCGGGGCTACCGAAGGCGCTACAGAGTTTTTTTGTTCTCTTGGTCAGGGAAACAAATCCGACTTTTCATGGATTCGAGGGAGGGTCTACAGTGAAAATATCATTGGCACCCTATGGGGATGGTAGGACTTCCTTTTTGGGTCCACTTCAAAACGGGAACCACAGCAACCCCCCTTTTTCAGGGATCCCCATTTCGAAACCAAGCCAGATGCGGCTGTGGGTGAAAATCCTGACCAACCAAAATGGGATCCACCAAAACTGTTTTGACAACCACAGCCATGTGGTGGCAGGTACGACTTCTGGCCGGTGGTGCACCAGGGTAAGCTGTTCACCATGGGCGGCAGCGGCTCCAGCTCCACCTTCGGCAAGCTCTACAGTGAGACCTGGGCGTTAGATCTTCAGCAGGCCATTTTCGTGTGAGGACATGCCAACCCTTCACCCAGGATTGCCTGATTGGGTCTTGGCAAGCTTGGCACATGCCACCGCGACCTGTCCAATGGGTTTGGTTTGCGGCCATGAAGATGGGTTCACACTTGTTAGAATCCAGGCATGCGCTAATTATCTGCCATTCGCAGTGCTTGACTGCGAAATGGCACATTTTCCCCTAGGCATCACCGAATGGCCGGAAAGGGCATAAGCGCAACATGGAATGCGCAGGTCGTTCTGACCACAAGAAACATTGATTATGTAGATATATATCTATATATATATATATACATATAGATTCAATTGAGGAATTTTAAATTTGAAACAAATATGATTATATAGAATATTGTCTTATAAAAAAAAAAAAATGAATATAGAAATATTTAAATATATGAAATAAAATAAAATGAAATATTATATAAATATATAAATTATAATTATATTTTGGTTTTTTAAAATCATTTTACAAATAAATGAAATTTGAAAATATTATAATTTGAAATTATAGAAATTGAAATATAAAATTTAGAAAATTAGATTATGGTTGGCCCGAAAGCAGAATATTATAAACGAGGTCGGTTTATCGTTGTAGGATTTTATTTTATTTTTCTCTTTTTACATGAAGCATTTATGAAGCAAGCACGAGATAGTTTTAGATAAGGTGTTTTGTGTAAATTGGTCGGTGCAAGTTGGTTTGTGCAAATTGCTCTATATAAATTGCTCCGCGCTAGTTGTTCCGGCAAGTTGATCCCTATAAGTTAAGTTGCTCTGTGCAAATTGTACTCCCTGCAAATTGCTCTGTGTAAGTTGCTCTGTGCAAGTTGCTCTGCGTTAATTGCTTTGCGCAAGTTGCTTTAGGCAAGGCGCTTTGCGCAAATTGGTCGGTGTAAGTTAACCTGCGCAAGTTGTTTTGTGCAATTTGCTCTGCGCAAGTTGCTCTGCGTAAATTGTTTTAAAATGCAAGTTGCATCTTGCGACGCCCGCCCGCGGGTTCGATTCATCAGGGAGGAATCGAACCCGCGACCCGCCGGTTCCGGGAGCAGGCGTGCAATTCACGAGAAAACTCCCGAGGATTAGTTCGAACAACAAAAGTCACAAAAACCTCGAGTTTTTGCACCTCTACTACGTCGATTCCCGTAGAGGGTTGCACGAGCACCGTAGAAATCGCAAAAAACCTCGAATTTTTGCACCTCGACGATCCCCGCAGAGGGTTGCGCGGGCACCGCAGAAAACGCAAAAAACCCATGGGTTTTTGCACCTCGACCACGTCGATCCCCGTAGAGGGTTACGCGAGCACCGCAGAAATCGCAAAAACCACGAGTTTTTGCACCTCGACTCCTCGACCATGCCGATCCCGACAGAGGGTCGCGCGGGCATGTTGGAAATCGCAAAAAACCATGGGTTTTTGCACCTCGATTACGCCGATCCCCGCAGAGGGTCGCACGGGCATGTTGGAAATCGGAAAAAAACCATGGGTTTTTGCACCTCGACCACGCCAATCCCCGCAGAGGGTCGATTTTCGTGTAGTGTCGTCGGAACTACCCCGCCGCCTTAAGAAGAGATTTTAACTCCTCCCAAGTTAATTGCACTTGACTCCTTGCACTTGCAACTTGCACTTGACTCCTTGCTTGTTTCAAGGAGTCATTGTAAGGAGTTATTGTAAGGAGTTATTGCAAGGAGTCATTGCAAGGAGTCATTGCAAGGAGTTATTGCAAGGAGTCGTGAGAGCCATTGCAAGTTGCAAGGAGCCAAGTGCATGGAGTCAAGTGCAAGTCGCAAGTGCATGGAGTTAAGTGCAAGTTGCAAGTGCAAGGAGCCAAGTCCAAGGAGCCAAGTGCATGGAGTCAAGTGCAAATTGCAAGTGCGTGGAGTCAATGGCAAGTTACAATCCTTGCCATTACTCCTTGCAATGACTCCTTGCAATAACTCCTTGCAATGACTCCTTGCAATGACTCCTTGCTATGACTCCTTGCCAGGATTCCTTCCAATAACTCCTTGCCATGACTCCTTACCATGATTCCTTGCCATAACTCCTTGCTATGACTCCTTGCAATGACTCCTTGCCATGACTCCTTGCAATGATTCCTTGCAATGACTCCTTGTCATGACTCCTTGCCATGACTCCTTGCCATGACTCCTTGCCATGACTCCTTGCAATGATTCCTTATTATGATTTTCATAATGATGATTCCTTGCAATGACACCTTATAATGACTCTCATGAGAACAACTCAATTGAACCCAGCGGCTTTCGGTAAAGAAGATGTTATGTATTTTGTTAATATATATATATATATAAATAGAAATTGAAATTTTAATTTTAAAAGATAAATGTAATATATTATTTGATTATTATAATTAAAAAAGAATTAAATATAATAATTCTTTAAAAATAATTATAAAGTATTAATTAAATATAACAAAAATTTAATTAATTATATACATAGTTAAAATTAATAATATATATAGATATTTGTATTATTGATTTTAATTTAGGCATATATTGTATTTAATTGTTAATTTATTTATATATTTTATTAGTGTTTTAATATATATATATATTGAATTATATAAATATAATATATTTAATATTTAATTAATATTATATATTTATTATTGAATGAAAAATATAAATAGATTTTAAATAAATAAATTGAAATAATATAATATATAAATGGAATAATTTATTAATTATTAAATATAGATTTTTTAAATTAAATAATATAATGATAATACAATAATATTTACTAGAATTATGAATTGAATTAAATAATTAATATTTATATATAATTTTAATAATATATGCTCTAGTTCGAAAGTTGTAATTGTTTAGCGCAAGCCATGTCACGGCCAAAAGGGGATAGCCTATGCACTAACACCTTGGCTTGCAGAACCATCTGTAGCTAAGACAAGCGGCACCGCTAAAGATTGTTTTTTATTTCGCCTTATGTTTTGATGGATTCGGTTTATTTTGGTAATAGAATCGTTTAGGAATATATATCTTGTAGTGATTATGCATTTTTTGTTAATGTTATCTAATTGGGGGATGGTTTATTCGATTTTGGGGGAATAGTGTTTGAATCTGTATTTTTGAGTGGATATATTTTGTATTATGTTTTTGTAAATCGACCTCGATTTGAGTCTGATAGATAATATATATATTATTTCCTAAATAAAAAAGGATTTGAAATATATAATCGATATTGATTTTAATCCGGAAACCTTTTTCGTTAATGCTCGCGCGGGAAAGGGGTATTATTATCTTGTTATCGAATAATAGAGATTATGTGATGTGTTGATTTCATCATAGATAATAATCCTAAGAAATAATTTCTTTATTTAGAATATCCTTTTGTGATGGGTTTGGTAAAAGAAATACAAGCATTCTCGACGGTAGATATAATAATTATCTCGAATTTAGAAAATTTGGAAATTAAACATTTAAAATGACCTTCTCAAATTATTTAATGATTTCTTTCACCTATAATAGTTTATAATAATCCGAAGAATCGCGCGAAATTGTTAGTCAAATACAGATTCGATAAGCGTCGATCCGGGAAGTAACAACAACAACAACAACAATTAGAAGAAGAAACAGAAGAAGAAGAACACCAACAACAATATCATGTTGTTGTTGGTGCTATTGGTGTTGTTGGTGTTCTTGTTATTGTTGTTGTTCTTGTTATTGTTATTGTTGTCGTTCTTGTTGTATTTTATGATTTTGTTGTTGTTGTTAGTGTTTCTGGTATTGCCAGTGTTGATAATATTATTAATGTCTTCCACAAAAAAAATTAAAAGTCTTTTTAAATTCTGGGCTAATGAAATAAAATCGAGAAAATTAATACCGGAACAAAAATCTATTCCTTTAAATAAAGATATTCATTTAATCGGATTTATTTGCCGGAAATATGCTCTTAAATATAGTTTTGTTATGTACACCTAATTAAAATAATAATTAATATTTTTTATAATACTAAAATAATAATCTATATAATATTTATTTTATTATATTCATTCTTTAAATTCAAATCGTTATATTTACCGTTAGTAATAAATTCCAATCGAAATTTATACTAATTTTTGTAAACAATTTCTATTTTGTAAAAAAATAATAAAGAAAATCGTTTAATATATAAATATTCTATTTATAATTATTTTATTTAATATATTTATTATAATATTTATAATATATATATTTTAATTAAATTTCTCAATATATTATTTAATTTTTCAAAAAAAATGTCTTTCTTATTTCTATTTTATTATTAATATATTCAAATATAAATTATAAATTAATATTAAATTATTTATATTATTAAATTATTATATCTTTATATTTCTCAAAACAACAAAACAAACATATATAATACCATAAATATTAAATTATAATTATCAAACAACAAAAATACAATAATTATATATTGTTATTAACAATTTAAATCTAATATTAAAAACAAAAAATTAAACAAAAAAAATATAAAAAAAAATAAAAAAAAATAATTAAAAAACAAATAAATTAAAAGATATAAAAAAAGAAAACAAAAAAAGATCAAGATGTAAAGAAATAGCAATATGTATTGTATTTCCAAAAATTTCCGATCACCGATTTTGCCGGTTCTACTTTAATAAGTAAATTATTCAGACTAATATCTTGGTAAGTTCGTCATCTTGATACTTAAAATATCGGTCAGTTGGATAGTTGTTTGTTACTCAGTTAGTTAGTCGTGGTTTGTCATTCTTGTGTTTGATCTTGAGGTCATCAATGACCACAGCCAGCTCGGCTGGGCATTCTCCAACTTCGATAGTGCGGTCAAGAAGTTGGACGCAGGGCTGCAGCCGAACTTCTTGGACTTGAACTGCGGGCCTGGCTGGCCATTAAAGCCGGTTGGCAGGTTCAGATCGAATCTCTTAGAGTGAACGACCAGGAAACACACAAAACGAAAAGGAAACCCATGCAGTAGGTGGAACAGTGAATTTCAATGTAGCCTTGTAGCGGGATCCTCACGCGCGACCAGAACCACCGAGCAGATCCGAGCAGTCCTACCTGGCCCTGATAGTCATCCCCTGATGTCATCAATAAGTCGAAAGATCAACTCATAGCCCTGGCGCTTCGGGTGGCCACAGTTGTCCTTGGTATGCTGTCTTGTGAAGGTCTCCCAGTCACAATGCCGCAGAAGGTCCAGGGTGTTCTCTGGGAAGCGCGAGGCAACTTGAAGATATTGACCTTCCAAGGGGACGCTGGAGGTGCGATTGGGAATTAAGGTCCGCCGGGCAATGCACCAAAAGATCAACTTTAACCTCGGAAAGCTCTTGGTCAAGCACTCCAGGCACGACAGCCCATGTCTCACCATCACCTCGTTGTGCTCCGGCTGCACGTTCTCTCTCACCACGTTATAAGCTTCCAAAGGCAAATCCAAGAAGAGATCCTGTGGGGTCTTCAGCTGCTGGACATAGCGATTGCCGAAATACCAATTAGGCACCAACAGAACTGTGTGGTCATAGTTCTGGTAGGCTTCTTGGATGATCTCCCACGTGCATCTGTGGAAGATAGGAAGCGCTTCCTGCATTTGACAAGAGGCTTTCAAAAAGATCCTCCAAAGAATCTACAGGCTCTAAGAGTCTGAGGCCAAAATAGTGCGTACATTTGTTTGGGGCATGAGTAGGAGAGCTGTCCACCAAGCTTCTAAGGCCATGCTGTCGACCTCACGTCTGGCCAAGCTCACACAGTGCTTCGAGGTGTCTGTGCGCTCGAAAGCGATATGGGCCTCCTCCAGGTGCCGGGGAAGAAAATGCGAAGGCCCCAGTAGAAAGACCTCCCAGGTTCAGTCTTTGACTCATTTCGTGTTGCCTCAAGCGATGTAGCTTGTTTAGCTGTGTAGCTGAGTATGCGCTTTTGGCTTACTTATTTGGGGATCAGGAAGATCCTGTTGGAACCCTGTAAAGTACCAATTTGGTGCGTTCGGATCCACACCTGTGAGCGCCTCTTGGGAAGATCTATCTCTCCGGGTGACCAAGTCAGATGAGCCGGGCCCAGGCTGAAAGCGACCGCCATTGCCACGTACCGCTCCATATTCCCCATCGCTGTCAGGGTCGGGGAGGTTCGTCATTTGAGCTGCGCTCTGGCCGGTCAAGCGAAGCAATGAAAACGTCAAAACAGGTGCAATGAATGTTTTGCAACGTCGTGCGATGCAATGTACATGTACATGTACATGTACATGTGTGTGTGTGTGTGACACTCTGGAACGGTGTTTGCAAAAGTTTTGCTGTAATGGTTGATTGCGTCTTGCTTGTGCGTTGCAGCGTGCTGTTTGGTAAGAGGCTGCAATTTGCTGCGCCCGATGATTTGCGCAAGCGCAATTGAAAGTTTTGTGAATCTGCTACGAATAGCGTCGCAGGCGTGCGCTTGGTTCTGCAGCGGCAACGGCGTAAGCTGTTGTAGCCAAATCTGCTTGCTTGAAAGAGGATGGCGAAACAACCTTGATGTGTCGCTGCAGTCTTGCACGGCGGCGCACAGTTTTTTCTGGGCAGTTTCGCGTTGCTAGGCAGCGTGCGTGCGTGCGTGCGTGCGTGCGTGCGTGCGTGCGTGGGTGGGTGGGTGGGTGGGTGGGTGGGTGGGTGGGTGGGTGTGGGTGTGTGCATGTTGCGGGTATGTGTGCTTGGGGGAAACAGTAGATGCTGCGTTGCATTGCTTTGTTTTGCGTCGTAGTTCATGTCGCTTCACTTCATTTCATTGCATACATTACATTTGAAAATAGATAAATCGAATGACACATAGATGGGCGCTGGATGCATTAACGAATGGACGCAGCACGGGTGGACGGGCATGGATAAGCGGATGCATGGGTGGACGGACGGACGAGTAGATCGCTAAATAGATAGACAGGCAGGCAGGCAGAGAGACACACAGACAGAAAAACAGACAGGCAGACAGGCAGACAGACAGAGTGACAGAGAGACAGAGAGACAGAGAGACAAAGAGGCAGAGCGACAGAGAGGCAGAGAGGCAGAGACAGAGAGACAGAGACACAGAGAGACGGAGAGACGGAGAGACCGAGAGACAGAGAGACATACAGACAGACAGGCGGGAAGGCAGGCAGGCAGGCAGACAAACAGACAAACAGTCTCTCTGTTTGTCTGTTTGTCTGTTTGTTTGTCTGTCTGTCTGTCTGTCTGTCTGAGGATCCGCAACCCTGATTTTTTGTGTAAAATATGTTTATGTATAAAAGTTACCTGCATATATAGTATGATTAAAAAAATATGATTTACATAACGTTTTTGCTATGCGTATCAATACGCTAGTTTAATGTGCGTAGTCACACTGGCCAGACTTGGGCCCCCAGCCGGTGGGTCCGTCTTTCCGGGTAAACATGTGTCTTTGTATTACTTTCCACGTTGTTCCAAGTATTCGGTAAAATTGTCAAATATATAGATATATGGCACCCCCCCCCATTGATCGACCTTCCTTTAGAATTCGCTGGCGCTTGCAGTGTTCTCTTCCTTTTCTTGGCTCTGGGGAAAGCAGCAACAGCGCAAAAGACGATCCGGAACCTCCAGGCCACTTTTCGGGGAATCTTGAACTTACAAGCCAATGACCCAAAAGTAAAAATCCGCCGACGCCAGTCGAGCGTGTAGATGGCAGTCCGCAACTTGGTCTTCCTTCGGAATCTCTTATCAAAGCCGAAAGCTGTTGGGACTGCTATTTTTTTGGCATGCTGTGCTACGTGTCCAAAACCCTGTATGTTTCCAGTGATTTTGGGTCTTTCGTGCTAGAAATCTGCGTTTCGCCTAGGTCTCTAGGGGCGGGGGGTTTCCCCCGGACGCGTAGGATCTGCATCCCCAGCATCATCAGGATTATCTCGTTGCCATGAATTTGTCTCTTTCTTTTGCAGATACTAGTGGCGTTTTGCTGTTTCAAGCGATGATGGAATTGGCCTGTTAGGGGTTTGGGTGAAGCCAAGTGCAGTGACACTTGAGGAACTGTTGAAATCTGCAAAAAATGATTTTTCTTGCAATTCCCCACCTGTACGGAGCAGTTACTGCGAAACATCCCCTGCATTATCGTGCTTTTGGAAGTCTATTCTTAGGGTATTTGAGGGGGGTTGCTAGTATCGGTTTTTGATGGCTGCTTTTGGGAAATATTGAAAAACCATGGTTTTTTGCACTTTTTTGTGGCTAGCCGGCTGCATTCCCAGCATTCCGCGTGTGTGAAAGTCTTAAAAACCTTAGCGTGAAGATTGGGTTTGTTCTTGTAAGTTGTGTGGCTGCATCCCTTGCATTTCCAGCATCCTCAGCATCTGGGACATGAAAAATGACCTAGGCAAAAAGACGTCTTTTTCCTGACCCCAAACTTGAGGCACCCTGCAGTTTGTTAATGGGGGACTGTCCACTGGCGTCGGCGGATCGCGTAGCGATTTCAATAATAAACAAGTAAAAAGCAAAACAGCCAGATTCAGAAGCCAATGACCCAAAAGGAAGAAAGCAAAAAGAGTAAACAAGAAAAACAACTGTAAGTAAACACGTAAAAAATTAAAATACTTCAGTCCAAGGTCAAAGCAGCTTACTTCAAGACCATGGACTGAAATGTTACTTGTTTTTACTTCTTTGCTGCTTTACGTGTTTTCTTACTTGTTATTTTATCACTTGTTTACTGGGTCATTGGCTCCTGAACTTGACTTCTTAGAAATCAAAAAGAATTCGATAAGGATTTGCATAAGTTTCAATTAGAGTTATTGTATCAACATAGATTTGAATGAGGATTTTAAAAGGGGTTCTTAGGATTGTGTTTGTTCCGTTTGCTAAATAGAATTGAAATTGAATTTAGTAAGGAAAGACACCTAGTAGAGCTTCTAGTTTAAAGATAATTTGAATAGGATTTCCGTTCAAAGGAGATTTGCAATCACACGCATTATTTGAAATTAGATGTTCAAACGTGTCCTATTTGTTTGCCATAATTTGAGTAGAATGTAATAAGGACATAATTCTAGTAGGACTTCTAGTTTTAAAGAGAATTCAGATAGGTGTTTTGAAAACGGTATTGAATAGTTGGAATTATTGTCAATTTGGATTTTCAAAGGGATGTCCTGTTCCAGGATGATTTGTTCAATGTTCTAATTAGGTTTTTCCAAATAGAAATGAAGAGGGAACAACACCGAAAATAGTTTCTAGACTCAAAAATGGTTTGAATAGGGATGTCCTTTTTAAAGAATGCTGTTGATTGGAATTCTTACTTCAAACTATCTTTTAAAGAGAACGTCCTTTCTCAGCATGTTGTTTCTCTATTGTCTATTAGGAATTGAAATTGAACTTGAGAAAGAAATAATTCTATAGTATAAATTCTAACTTTACAAAATATTGTATATAGGAATTCCGGTTCAAAGAAAAACAAATAATTGGACTTGGTATTTAGGGTGAGCTGATGCTGGTCAAGTCGCATGGAGCAATCCAAATGAAACATCTGCATTCCCCCTCCAAAAGGGCCTTCAAACAGAAAAAAGGTAGATTATCGGGGAGGATGGCAGATTTATATATATATATATATATCAATACATACATATATATGCAGAATCAATGAGAAAATAAGGGCAATTTTTCGGGTAGCCGGAGCCCTCGCTATGCGGGGTTGACCATGGGTTCCATACTCAGCAAATTGTATAGTCCAAATTGATGATTACCAAATGCCAGTCAATGAATTAAGTCGGCTACAATGCTTAGCACAATTCAACAAGTCAACGTCATACCAACCGAAACCGTCGCTAACAAACAATATCCACGCAACGCGGTGTTTCTCTCCAGTTGATCGCCGCTTTGGAGCAAATCGTAGCCTCGGTGCTTCAAAATGGCTGCAGCTGCTGGCAACTATCATTCTTTGGGGTCACCCCCATACCGCCAGGCATTCAAGGACACGAAACTTCACCATAATTAAATACCCGTCACCCATGGGCAAGCCTGAGCAAAAGCACAGAAACAAGCAGGAGCAACAACGCGACACCTGACAGCACCTTGTCCAAGAGGCTCCAAAGGCTCTACTGCCGGGCGCTCCTCAGAGATTTCCTCGCGGGGCTTCCAGTCTCGGATCGCTGCAGGCGTCATGGGCGCTTTGGGCAGGGCCAGCTCTCGATGCTCTCGGTCGGCCGATGCCTTAGATGCCTGGCTTTGAGCATGGCGCTGGAGGAGGACTGCTGGTGTTCGCGGAGCAGAGTGCTGGCTGTCAGCGGTGTCACTCTTTCCGGTTATGGCAGCTGGCGTTTGTGGCGCAAAGCTGGAGCTTGGCTGCACTTGGACAGGAACGGTGTGGGGCATCGCAGGTGTTGTGGGCACAATCAGGTCGTCCGCCATCCCATCGCTTCGCTTTGGCACGGGCGCTGACTGCTTCGGCATGGGCCTGGCGAAGTCGGTGCGGTGCCTTGGATCAAAACATGACATAAACGTGTCTAAGGTGTCTTGTTCTGAGCAAACAGCACGCATGCCCTGCAATATGCCCTGGCACTGCATCCCAAGGCCAAGCTTCTGCGAAGCACCAGCGTTTAATGGAGCTGGCGTCGCTGGCGGCGCTACACTTTGAGTGCGGCCCTGCCCACGGGCTCGCAGCGGCGCAGCTGGCGTCTCCGGCGGAGCGATGAAGGGAGTGCGGCCCGGCCCAGCAGGAGTGTGTGGTGGTGCAATGTTTCGGCCCGGCCCAGCAGGAGTATGTGGTGGTGCAATGTTTCGGCCCGGCCCAGCAGGAGTATGTGGTGGCGCAATGTTTCGCACCTTGCCTGGCCCAGCTGGCGTCTGCGGCGGTGCGACAGCTGCAGACAAGGGTGCGATCGCACCCGGCGTTGGCCCACTGGCCGGACCATGGGCTGGGTAAGCCAGTGCTGCTGTTGCAGGAGGAGGCTTGGAAGCGCCAAGGGCGTGCACAACGCGCACGACTGGTCTGGGCTTCTCCTCAAGGTGCAAGGGCGCAGGTGATGGCATTTCACGAGCAGGTTTTGCCGGCAGCACAGCTGACCGCGGTGCTTGTGGAAGCGGAAGTGGAGGCTCCTCAGCAGCTGCATCTATGTGCACATCTTCCTCCTTCGTCTGCTGAGCTGCGGTCGTCCTTGGCGAGACACGTGCGTTGAAGGCTAGCATGAGGAATGTTCTCGTTGCTGAATGCCAAGTTTGGCAAGGACCCTCTTGACCCTCGATCAAGCTTTTATTTGACAGCTCTGCCGGGTGTCGAGGACTCTTCGTGCGCCACATTTGTGAAGATGATCTTGCCTGCACATGCCCGCCAAACTGCCAAAACCTTTTGCCCCTGGCAGAACAACTCAACGCGTTGACGATCCCGCCTTTCCCCTTGCCGTAGCCCTTTCCCTGGCCCTCGCCCTTCTTTCCCTTGCCATCTCCTTTGCCTTTGTCACCCTCGTCCTCGTCTCGCATTGGGCACTCACGGCGTGTGAGCACAGCATGCGAGCGCGGGTCCTCGTGCTTGGTTCCGTCCTGGCAATGCTCAGTCGATCTCGGCGACGGCAAACGCATGTGGCGCGAAGTCCTCCCACCGATCTTCTCCTTTCCCCTTGTCCTTTCCCTTGCCTTTTCCTTTGTCTTTTCCTTTGCCTTCATTGCCTTTGCCCTTGGCCAGTTGGGGCTTGCCATGAAATCACATGCTCAGCCAAGCCGCCAATACAAAGGCACAAAAACCAAGAAACAAAGAAACACCAAAACAATTAAACTACGGTAATAAGCAAGCAAGCAAGCAAGCAAGCAAGCAAGCAAGCAAGCAAGCAAGCAAGCAAACAAGCAAACAAGGCAGAAATAATAAGAAGAAAACAAATAGAGTGTGAAAGAAAATAAAGAAGGGAACAAAGAGAGAGAGAGAGAGAGAGAGAGAGAGAGAGAAGGAAAGAAGGAGAGAGGGAGAGAAAAAAAAAACACGTAAAGAAAAACAACAACGAAACAAATGAAACAATAAATAGAGACAGAAAGACCCGAAACACAGAAAGACAGGAAGACAGACAAACAGAAAAGCAGACACAAAGGAAGACATGCAGAACCAAAGACGGGGCAAGGAAGCTAGGAAGCAAGGAAACAAGAAAGCAAGAAAGCAAGGAAGCAAGGAAGCAAGGAAGCAAGGAAGCAAGGACACAAGGACGCAAGGAAGCAAGGAAGCAAGGAAGCAAGGAAGCAAGGAAGCAAGGAAGCAAGAAAGCAAGGAAGCAAGGAAGCAAGGAAGCAAGGAAGCAAGGAAGCAAGGAAGCAAGGAAGCAAGAAAGCAAGGAAGCAAGGAAGCAAGGAAGCAAGGAAGCAAGGAAGCAAGGAAGCAAGGAAGCAAGGAAGCAAGGAAGCAAGGAAGGAAGGAGGCAAGGAAGCAAGAAAGCAAGGAAGCAAGGAAGCAAGAAAGCAAGGAAGCAAGGAAGCAAGAAAGCAAGGAAGCAAGGAAGCAAGAAAGCAAGGAAGGCAAGGCAGCAAGCACACAACTCTTGCTTAAACTACGGTCCTTTCAAACTACCCATGCACATGCAGAGAGGGAAGGACCGCTGCTGGATTGCAATAGCTTAGATCTCAAGCATGGAGCCGGCCTTTGCTGAGAAGGCGCCAAAAACGGCCTGCAGCGACTCGAAGAAGCCAGCATGCAAAACAAAACAGCGCGGCAGCCACAATGAAACGAAAGCATTGCTGGTGCTGAGTAGGAATGTGGGAATGAACCCATGGATTCCCTTTTCGGGTCATTCCATTTCTCATTCCCTGCATCTCTACAAGCAACGAAAGCAGCACTCTGGTGGCCTTCACTTCCTCCGCCTCATCTTTCTTGGCATCCACCTCCGCCTGGCCACTGGTGGGGGTCCCACTCGCCGCAACGCGAACCCCATCCGCCTGAAGGCATTCCTCCAAGGTCTTGTTCTCCTCCTGCAAAGGACCAGAAGGACCAAGAAAAAGGACCAACCGCCCTTTTGCCCCCGGGCCACAGCCGCAGCCCGGCCTGGTACATCTGAGCCTTCTGGATGAGCGCATTGGCTTGGGCAACGAGTCCCGCCCCGACACCTCCAAAAGCAGAACCCTACCAACTAACATGGAAGTGCACAAACCCCCTTTCCAAGAGGAAAGTCGTCTTTCTACAGGGGGTCTGTGCACCAAACCCATGTTAAGCGGGAGGGGAAACTCCGGAGCTTGCCGCATGCCAGCCGCATACATCCCGCGCCTGGGCGAAGTGCCAAGACGTTGCCAGCAAAGACCAGGCGCTTCGTTTCGTTCTCTCCTGCACGAGTTTCGAGTTTTGCGGCCCGTGGTGACATGGGAAATCACACGAAATGACCGTCCTGCCGCTGTCTCCATATCAAAGAAGGTCTCAGGCACACGCAACGCCACAGCAAGCCATGCTGTCCCATGCTCAAGCGAATGGATCCGAGGCGATGCCTTTGCTCTGACCTAGGCACCTGTTTTGGGGTTAGCTCAGCTGGGGACCACCGTGCTGTTGCCCAAAGCCAGCTTGGCCAACTGCTGCTGCAGCCAGGGCATAGCCGCCACAGCTCTGGGAACCTGAGGACTGCAACTGAGCCTATCGGGCGTCGTGGATGTCAGTTGTCCACCTGAATTTGGCTTGCGCCCTCCAGGGGAACATACGCTGTGCCCCCTTGCATTGGTTCACATGACTCGGACCTGCCACGCGCTCAAGCATTTGGAAAGAATGGATAGTGGCCATCGTCGCTACATGACAGGCCACAACCAAAAACAGCGCGAACGTCAAGTGGTCCGGCAGGACCATTGTCAACCAACGTAAAGCCCGGCATCGCTACCAAACAGCCAAAGCCCGGCCTTCGGTCTGGTTGCCGTGTCTGCCCGCATCTTGAGCCCATGGACATGCGATCGCAGCCCGTGGTTCACCTTGCGCATCACATCTGCCCTAAAACGAGCTACTTGCAAGTCTGTTTCAGCCGAAGTGGCGAAGGAAATGTACTCCTGGCACAGCGCCCTGGCTGGCTGCGTGCCAGCAACAAATGCGGAGGTGGCGGCAAATTCCACCAGGCATCCTGTTGCCCCCGCCAGCCTGAAGCTGTGTAGGGGGGCTCACTCAGGTCCGCATGATGCATTTCCTGCCATGGTGCTGCTGGGCTAGCTGAGAGCGCTCTTCCTGACTTGTGTCAAGGTGGAAACACTCAAGTAAACCACAAATGTGACAGACCTGCACACGGATTGATCCAAATATATCCAAATGCGGCTTCGGCTCCAGCTGCTCAAGCTCGCCTTCAAGCGTCAGCTTTTCCACACCCATGCCAACTGCCTGCCATGAAGCTGCGCAACGACGCTGCATGTCACATGAAGCGTTGGTCAGCCACACGGCCTGATTGTGCACGTCCTGCGTAGCACGTGAACTTGGGCCAGGGTCAATTATTCAATTGCGCTCCCTGATGAAGATATCAAGCATCATCCCCGTCCACGGCATATGCCTCATGTCACATTAAGGGTTCGGCAGCCTGGGCAAAGCAGCAAGTGACAGCAAGTACAACCCCCCTCCACGGGCTCCTGGTTGGCGAATCCTGGATGATGCTTCTCCACGAGTGACCGCACCTTGACTTCCGCCTCTGACCGAGCACTGGGATCTCCAAGGATGGCAATGTCACAGCACTTCATCTCCTCCTCGTCTTCGATCATCATGTCCAACAGCTTGTCCATGTCCCTGTCCTTTTCCTTCAGAGGAAATATCACAGTCTTGGTGGATTTCATCAGCTGCAGCAAGGAGCTCATCTGCTTTCCCACCACCACAGAGAGTATATCCTTCGGAATGGTCACAGTCCGGGAGTCCCCGAGAAGCGCATTGGGCAAGGCTGGGTGCCTCTTCTGGCCCATTCCCATCGCGATGGTCTTCACAATCCTTGGTTGCTGTTGACCCCCCTGCAAAAACTTCAACTTTTGGGGGTTTAGTGGAAAACCCAACTTGATAAGTTAAAGTCTAAAGCTCCAACCCCATAGCAGTCAAGAATCTGCATGCCCTTCCAGCGCTCTTCCAGGTTGCCGGCCACCAGCACGCAGGGCACCGCTGACAGCTTCCTGGCTGAGGCCTTGGACTCCGGCGGCGGCCGCGTGAAGAGCTTGATGCTGCATCCCACGGCCTGCTGGATCTGCGCGAGGTACGGCGACTTCTCCAGACGCCACAGCACCTGGCCATGGGGCAAAATCCAAAGCCCGTACCCCCAGTGAACATCCGATTCAATCCAACGACTAAACTAGGTCCTAAAATGGGTGGTGAATTCACCTGCCAACCAAAATGGGATACCAAAACGATGTTGACCCACAACCACCTCAGTCGGAACCGGCAGCTCCTGGGAGATGACACCCAGGTTGTGGCCTGTCAGGGGTTCGCCTACAAATTCAGGAACTCCAAAAGTGAGGGGGTCCCTTCCCTTTCCATTCAGGAAGTTCCCTCTACGCATGGGTTTTACCATGCATGATTTCCCCTTATCTGCTAAAATGGCCCAAAAATGGCACTACCCCGCCGCAACCCCCCCCCCCAATTTCCGAAAAAAGATTGAGACCGCCCCGCCCTTGAGGTGGGGGTTCTCATGCAGCGCCCCCAGCGCGCCCGTGCACTCCTCTTCCAGCTGGGCCGTGATGTTCAGAGCCGCCGCTAGGCGGCGCCGGTGGCTCGCGCCCAGAATCGCCACGGACCGCGCCAGGCGCACGCGCTGGATCGGCAGCTCCTCGCGGCGCAAGTCGCGCGTGTGGCGCACCGTGGCACGGGTGCCCTTCAGCGCCGCCACGCTGGCCATACTCCACACGCCCCGCTGCACCGCCACCTCCACCAAATCCCCCACCTGGATTTGAAGAACCTCCTGCCTCCTTTCAACCACAATGAGCACCCCCTCTGCCTTCTCTACCTCTGCACTGCCGCCCCAGCGGGATGCGAAGCTCTCCGACACGAAAATGCGCAGCATGTTATTGCCAGCATAGTCTGGTGGCACAAGCTCATTGACAATAATGTCTGCATACTTTGCCACCTCCGATTTCAGCGCTCTGGCTCCTGCGACACATATGCGACCTTCCTTGATCACCAGCTGGGTCGCTCCCGTGAGCTTCATGATCAGGGAAGCCTTATCCCCCAAAATGCGACTTTTGGATGGATCCAGCAGCAGGAGGTCGCCCTTGTCTTCGACGCATGCCTTTGACACCTCGAAATCCCAAAAGGCGAACTCCTCCGAGTTCCGCCGCTTCTTCTCGGGGGGTTCCATGGCTCAAATGGCATGAAGGCCGTCTGAGTCTACTGCATAGCGCCCTGGATGAACCATCATAACTGCAACCTTCCCATGCTGTGACTCCGCAAAGTGCTGCTTAGAATCGGAAAAAGGAAATACCACCCCTTGCATCTAGCCTGAAAGTTGCACGCTCCCCCCCCAAAGCCAATATATGCTTTTGACGCACTTATTTTTTTGTTCTGTGGATCCATGGGCGGTCCATGCTTTCAAGTCAAACAGCAATTGCCGGACGTGCATGGTGCCTGACAAAGCAGAAGGACTCTTGGTTAGGCCTCAACGTCAGTGTCCTTTGTGTTTTTGGGTGTCCCTCCCGATCACTCGTAGAGACTCTCAGTTGATCGAAAATCAAGCAGCGGCAAGCTTTTCCCGATGCTGCGCAGCGCTCCTCCTCAAAGCTTCACCTGGATGAGACGCTTGCCCTCTATCCATCCCTCAACGTATGGGCATGTAAAATGACCGCTGCTGCTTGGACCATGGACCAGTGTGCCAAGTACAAGCCGCAGGTCGCAGGCAGGCGTTCCTTTTTCAATGTACACCGCAAGTCTTGATCAGTTCACCTCGCGCTGGAAGCGCAAGAGCTTTCACGACATGGATTGATTGGGCAATGTTGGCGTGCCATGGCACCAGGTGAAACCGTTGCTTGCCCTGGAGGCATGCCCTCTCCCTGTAGCGTCTTACTTCTTTACTTATCCACGTTTGCGGGGACAGTGAAACAGCGGCCACTGTGAGCTAGGTGCAAATGCGCGACTATCCTGAAGCAAACTAACAGCTGACATCATGCCGGGTATGCCGGGTATATTCAATATGTCCCTAGGTCGGGACGGCGTGTTCATGCCTAACATGCCATCCGACCCGGAGTTGTGCATCACAGTGAGCCGTCGAACAGCTCGACAAAGTGTCGAGCACTAGGCTAGGATCTACACAGCAGGGGCTGGCAGTGGTCTGTGTGTATCCGGGCTAAGTAGTCCTGGCCTCAACCCCACATGCGTCAACTATGGAACACATATGACATCACGTAGGTCAGGTCACTTGACAGCTGTTGCCTGCCCCGCGGCAGGCAGAATTCTAGCCTACAAATTGGTCAGCATACTTCTTGACATCTCTATCCTCCCACATCTCGTGGTTGATGGCGATGTGAAGCACATCCTTTTCCTCGTCCACGGTAGCCAGTGTCACTTTCCTCGTGTCCACCCCAAAGGAGTTCAAGACAGTGGAATGCCTGTGTTCCAACTTCTGCGAGTACACGTAAAACCAGCTCTTGGTGATGCCGTCGGAGTTCAGAGCCGTCGGGACCCTGTCCAGGTACGACAGGAAGAGGCTCCGCACCGACTCCACCGTCATGGGCTCCGTGCCTGTGACCCATCGCACCTCTCCCTTCTGCAGGACCTGTGCGAGGAAGTCCCAGCAAGTCTTCTCGTCCCAGAACTGGGTGTAGGCCTCGTGGTCGTCCGCGGTCATGTCCTTGATCAGGCCCTTCAGCGTCTTCATCTTCTCCACCCGGATCTTGAGGCCGCCGCACTGGAGCTCCACGGGACCCTCGAGGGGCCGGAACTCCAGCAGCTCGAACATGGTGCCCAGCAGCGTCACGGCCAGGCCCTTGCCCTGCACCGTGTCGTTGCACACGATGGTGGCGTTCACGTCCATGAAGACCACGCACCGGTCCGAGGGCGCGGAAAACTTGCTGATCAGGCTGGCGAAGTACTCCTGGTCTTCGATGGCATCCAGGATGTTTGCCTTGACAAGGACCACCCGCCACAACGAACTGTGCTGCACTACAGTGTGTCGAGCGAATCGCTCTTGCACAAAGCCATTCTGGCCCTCCGCAAACTCAACGAACTTGCCGGTCGATAGGTCCCGCAGGTTGCAAATGCCAGAGCTGGACTCTAAACCAAACCACTCCAAGTTGTCATCGAAGAAGAAGACGCGGATGGGCCCCAACTCCGGGAGGGCTCCTTCCTGCGCCACCGGGATCACCTTCGCGAAGCCGTTGGTCTTCTTGTTCTTCCGCCAGGCTGCGAAGCAGGAGGTGGTGACCTGCAGTCTCCGGTGCTCCGTGCACATGTGGAAGTAGCTCCGGAGATTTTGCCGCCTCAGCAACCTGTCGTGGAGGTCCAGGTTGTACACGACTCGGTCGGCACTGACTTCGATCCTGCGCAACTCATCTACAAAGGCCTGGCTGGAGGGCGATGAAGGCGCTTGATATGGAGTGCCCCGCAGCCCGGGGGTGGATCTGACCCGATCCATTGGGATGGGGCCCGGCTCCTCCTCTCCTCTTCCTGGCATCACACCGCTGCTCTTGGACCTCTCCACGGTGATCTCTCCTGTTGGGCTTGCGGCCCTCCACACGGAGCTGGTCTCTGCCTCTTTGCTGCATGTATCCAGCCTATCCATGCAGCGGCTGGTCACCTGCCCCATGCGTGAGGCATGCACCTTGGCGCTTACGCAGTGCATTGGAGCTTGAGCCAAGGCTCCGCGGGAAAAAAGAATGAGAATCCGCGAGCGAGCCACGCCAAGCAAAGGTTTAAGAAGGCCTGAGCCTGCCTTCCGTCTGCAATGATATTCCATGCGCTCAGGTTGGCTGGCAGTACATTTGCACAGTCAAAAGCTGGTAGTTAAGGAGTCCACCCATGTTGCAAACAGTTGATGTACGGTTGGGACCGTTCCCTGCAAAGCTTCAACTGCCCATGTTGACTGTTGCTCACTTGATTCTCCGCGATTCCTCTCAACACCACATTCCATGCCTCCAGGGTGGCAGGGACAGACCTGGCCCCCATGAAAGCAACCCTCGCAAGCACAAGGCAAGAAGCAGACTCGAATCGACGGGTCGCAAGGGCGCCTGCCAGCGCCGGCACTGAGGCACATCGCTCGGGCTCTCTCGCCCCACAAGTTTGGAAGGCAGGTCACACTGCGGTGAAGCTTGGTTGCTGCAACCATGTCAAATCACGAAAGCTGCCAATTCAATGGCACTTTAGCACCCATCAGCTGAATATCTGCCCAGCTTCCGCTGTTCTGATGAGCCATGAAAACAAACATATCTATCTATATATTTATTCATATAGTTATATATATATACATATTGAAGCTTCACCATGGCTCTGTGAAATCGCTGGCGAACTGCTTTTTGTGTGCTGCAATACCTCAGGATTCAGCATTGCAGCTGAAAGACTGAAACCGAGTGAGACCTTCGGCACGTGCCCAACAGCTTTAGCGGTCGGCCCAACCCCCCGGACCCGGACGCGGCCAGCTGGTGTACACGGACCTGTACTCGGAGGTTCCGCTGAAGCCAAACTTGTCGTGAGAATCCAGCGGTCTGCAATTCGGCTGCGGTCGAAGCCGGTGCTTCAGGAAAGACTCGCTGTAGATGCTTTGGCTGTCAAAGAAGCAAGACCTCGTGGCGTCCGTGAGCGTGGACTGGTTGTCTCTGCTGCTTTCCCGGGCCGTCTGTGGCTGTTGCTGTGGCTCGGGCTTCCCGTAATATTTCCCATAGCTCGTCTGCCCCTCGAAGCGGCGACCCGTGGACTGGGCGGTGAGCGTCGAGGAGCGAATATCCGGGTGGTGATGGCGCTCAGCGCTGTGGCGGACAAAGTAGTCACCGTATGTTGTCGAAGCGTTGCCGCCCGCATGGTGAAGGAAGTGCTGTGAGTACAGGGGTCCTTTTGCCACGCAAGGCTTTGGGCGATCTGTGGTCTTTGTGGTGTACTCATCTGAGTAGCAGGTCATCGCTTGGAACTTGCCATTGACCTGATCCTGGGTCAGAACTGAGCTGGCATCCTTCACGGCAAGGTGCGTGGGCTCAATATATTGATGGTGCACATAGTCTGCTTTCGATGTTGACTCCACGGTCCTCGGGGTCATCATTGGAAAAAGGGCACGCTTCAACGTGCCTAAGTCGCGTCCCCCTTTGTTGGGACCATCGCGGAATGTCCTAAACCCTGCCCGCACTGGGGCGGTTCGTGCAGCATCGCTTGATGCCGACGTCATGGGCGCGGCTAGCTTTCGAGCCGCGCAGCTGGTGAAAGACATCTTCACAAAGAAAACTTGTACTCCGGCATTCCAGGCTAGCTCCACAAACAAATAAGCCGTGGGTACAACAATAAATTTCCGTGACATCGCGTCAACGCTTAGGGCTTCGTCGACGCTGAGGAACAAATGTGACAAATACGACGTTGTCTAGAAGGCACTCCTACACTGCCAGTTGTTATGTAACTCTATGCATTCAACTACCTGCTCCATGCATCATTGTGCATAGACATATATACATACAAATATATATATATATATATATATATCTGTCTCTCTCTGTCTCTCTCTCTCTCTCTCTATCTCTCTCTCTCTCTCTCTGCGCCGTTGCGTCCAGAGGGTCTTGACTCAGCAAGGCAACGAAAAAGGTGCCCACTGATAACGGAATATCTACACACATGAGTTTGTAATTACACAAGCTTGGTCTCTCATGGTGTCTTCCCTTCAGGCGGGGCGTGCTTCAAGCTTCGAAAGCCAAGCCTGACGCCTGGAAAGGCTCCGCCTGCGTTTGGAACACCACCTGACCCTTCAAAAGCCGTCAGCCTCCCCCTCCCGGCCAAAATCGCACCCCGCATCTCTTTGGCGCCCTTCCGGCCGGTCAGCAGGCGCCATCCGGCACCGAGATCCTCCACCTCCATGGCCAGACTCTCGCCATAGGCCTCCTCCACTGCCGCCACCTCGTTCTCCCGCAGCCCCGTGAGGCACAGGCGGCCACGGGGACGGCACGCGGCCACCAACAGCTCCCGCAGCGCCAGCAGCGGCCGGAAGAGCAGATTCGCCACCACCACGTCCGCCCCATCCTGAGGCAAAAGGAAGGGCCTCCACATGGCCTTCCAGGACGCACACGGAGTCGACACCCGAAAATCCAAAAATAAGTACGTGTCCGGGAATGAAAGCTCCAACTGCTGAACTTGACTTGCTGGCCATGGCCACCATGGCCGCCATGGCCACCCTTTCAAAGCTCGTGTGGCAACAAACTTGCTGGTGCCCAGCAGGGCATGATCAATGGAATGAATCTGAGGATTCCCTCAAGAGGAAACCACCAGTGGGATGGGCGATTTCCGGGTCACATGTCTCATTCCCCGCATCCCTCGCAAGCAACAGAAGTGGCTGGTGAGTCATATTTTTCATTCCCCGCATCCCTCGCACCCATCGCAAGCAAAAAAAAAGAAGACTGGCCCACCTGGAGCAGCTCCCGCATCAGCGCCTGGGCCTCTCCGGGGCTCTCGGGCACCACCCGGAACTCGGCGCTGCCCTCGCAGCCGTTCAGCGCATAGCTCCGCCGCGCCGAGGCCACGGCGTCGGCGTCCAGATCCACAGCCAGCACCTCTGCCCCGCACATGGCAGCCTAAGGGGCCATGGGCTCGTCTTGTCGTAGGATTCGAGCCCCCCCCCCAAAAAAAAAGAAGAAGGTGGGTGGCCATTTGGTTCCCCAAAACCACCAAGAAAAAGGCTAGCCTGCCAAAAAACTAAACAAATACCCAACGCAATGAATGAAGCTGCCGATCCGTGTGCGGCAAAGCCGCACAAATCGCCAGAACCCCAGACCCAGTTCCGTAGTCCAGGACGCGGTCGCCTTTGCCAGGGCCACAGGTCAAATAACTGTGGGCCAAAACCAATGGGATCCCGGCCAGGTGAATTCGCCACCCATTTTAGAACCTATTCTAGTGGTTGGATTGGGATGTTCACCAGGGGCTAACCGGGCTTTTGACCCATGACCTAATGGCAACCGCATGCTCTTCAAAAGGTCCCGCGCCTGGGCGAAGACTCCGCCCCAAGAAAGCGGCGGCGCCGCGGGTGGTGGGATGGTCACCTGAGCAAAGCACATCCACCAGGACCCCGTGGCCCAGCGCGGACCCGAAAAGAAGCGCAGCGCAATGTCAGTTGAATGTGTAAGAGAGCCAGTCTGTGAAACGAATAGGAGAGGCAGGGAGTGAGGGAGCTAAAAGAGGGAGTACAAGAGCGAGTGTGCTTGTCTTGTTGCGCCTTGTTAACTGTGCCCAGGCAACTGTCGAAATTGCACTTATGTTGCGTGACTCTGCATGTGCTGCCCTGATGGCGCACATAATTGAGGAGTGTCAAGGATTCATTCCAAGATTGAATTCAATACATCAAGCACAAACCCTGACGTAGCGTCAAACACAGTAAAGGGGTGGAAAAAATGAAAAGTACTACCATGGCTATGCAAACAAGTGCTTCGGCAAGCAAGGCCTCGGGCCAGCGGGTTTTGAGGCTGGCGCCAGCTCCAAAGGCGGTGCTGCCTTCCAGTCGCAGCACCCGCCTGCTGTCCGGGCTTTGCGGGGAGGCGGCGTGGCACGGCAGCCGCACCTCGAAGCCGTCGCAGAGGGGGAAGAAGTCGATCCACGTGCCCCGGCCCAGGCCTCGGCACCGCAGCTGCGGAGGGGCCGGCCAGCCCAGCGCCCCCTGCAGCTGCCGGGACAGGCGGCCCACGTCCACAGCGAAAGGGAACTGGGCGGTCACCTCAATCACTCCCAAGTGCCTTCTGCAGGAAGAGGAGCTGGCACCCAGCGCAAGCAGAATTTCCTCCACGGCCTCTGGCTCGGAGGTGTTCAAGGCCACCTCCACGAATTCTGAGGTCTCTTTGCTCTCTTTGGCACGGCACTGCAACTTCCGTCGCCCGTGGAGGCCCACAGCAGTTGAACAAATCTTCAACACGTCTTGTGCCCCATGGCGGGCTTGCAGCATGCCAGCGCGACAGCTCGTGCCTCTGTGACTCGCTGTGCAACTTGCAGTCGACGATGACTTCTGTGTGGGAAGCAGCATCGCGACAAAAAGGCGTGCATGCTTGGCTCAAACCGCTGCGGCGTCAGTTCAATACTTGCACCTGGAATGAAAACAGTCCGCAGCGCAAACAAGATGACAACAGCGCTGACTGTGGCAAATTTGGGGAGCATCATCCCTAGCAAAGGATTCAAGCTCGGACTGACCGCATAGGGTGAGCTTTGAAGCACCCAATCGCTCGGCTTTTTGTGTGGCAACCCAGTCAGTGAAGCTCCCTTAGGCGGACGTTTCCATCCTCGGAGCCGCTGGCACACAGCTTCGCCTTGCATCGAGCAGAATCTCAAAACGGCTTCCCCAAGCCACCACCTGCAAAGGGGGGCTGCAAATCAATAAGTTCTGAACATGGCGGCCTTCTGACAATTGTCCTTTCCACAATAAAAGCAAGGTTGCAACAGCGCAAGCGCGTGCCCATACTTCTTGCAGGCCCGCACTGTGATTCAACAACTTCCGCCTGCGAGCCTCTACGCTGTTTCAGGCATGGCGCTGTCTTTTCAATCACCCCTGCACAAACAGGAAAGCTTCTGAAATCAGCCGCTCACGGGCTTGAAAGTCGCAAACAGGTGCTGCAGTTGCAATCGACTGTCGAAGCTGCGGAACATTGCAAGTCTGAAGTGAACTGAGCTCTTTTAGCATCCTGGCCGTACCCAGCAGTATCAAACCCTTGCGGCAGTTCCAGAATCTTGTGGAATCTGCAGGTGGCAGCCATCCCATGCATCCAAGAAGCATCTGGGCTGAAGGCTAGAGCATGCAAAGGTCCTTAGGCAGTCCCGAAACGCTGCGGCAAAATCAGGAAGCCCCCGAGCTTGGCGCCAAAGTGGCCTCCCTTCCGAAGCTTTGAATCCCACCTGTGAGGCAGAAAGCGGCAGGGCAAGGAGAACTCGCAGGGTCAACTCACGGGAAGGAAGCTTGGAGACAAAAAACAGGTCATATCCAGAAATCGCCCACTTGGGGAGAGAAGCTACCGCTTCATTTGGCGCCATGGTTCCTGGCTACTTTGGCCAAGCCACGCTCCTTCTGCAGGGCAGGGCTCCAAACCTGAAGCGAACGCTCGGGCGACGAGGTTTCGAGTTAGGCTCGTTGCGGCTAGAAACGGCTCAGGCAAAGCTTGAGCTGGACATCCTATAGATTGGTTCAGTCCAATGTCGCCAGTTGCCTTTGTCTGGGGGTTGCTCATTCACTAATCGCTGCCGTGGGGCCCGACGCCGCATCAGGCGACACACGATGGAATCTCAGGGGGATCGGCTCAAACCTCGGCAGCCGACTTCTGTCCAACTCCAATCTGCGAACACTGCGGTCACGGCTGATCAACGTCTGTGCCTGCCTTGGCTGCACGCAAAGCGGCGCTTAAATCAAAGCATGGCCACTTGGCATCTTTCACCTCCCCACTAATTTGTGGCTTGGGTTGGTGGCTTGGCTAGGAAGCGGTTCCGCCACAAGAACCAGGGCTTCAATTCCCCAAACCACCAATGACCCCCAAAAAAAGGGGCAGACTGACTCTTGGCTTACATCCAAGGCCGTTAGGCAACAGCTCGCCACTCTGCCGCGCTGCACCAACCAGCGCCACATCGCGAGCATCTTGGCCACCGCCAGCCAACATCATACAGCTACCCCCGTCAGCCTCCTGAATCGCAGCTTGCCAGCAAGAAAGGAAGACTGGACCACTCACAGCACATCTCCTCCAGAGCGGCTTCGCTGAAGGTGAGCCTTAAACTACCAAACCGGTGTTGACCACAAAAACCAGCAAGGCCCGCTGGCCCATGCGTGTTTCTTGTCTGCTTACTGGCATTAGCACCACTTGCCAGGACATCAAGGCCACAGACCTCTGCCACCAAATGGCGACGGGCGCACGGCCACGCAGTTCAGAGGCCGGTCACAGGTGAAGCTTCGCATCAGTTCTGGTGCAGGTCCGCCGCCTATTGCAGATCCGCTGGAATCTCAGAAGCACAAGTGGAACTGTTGGGTGTACCTGGGTTTGTTTTGATGGGAAACAAAATGGAAACCGCCCATGGTGAGGGTTGCCCGATTTCGATACAAGCCCAACTGGTGTGCGAGCATGGCGCGCTCTGGGCAAGCTCCTGCCTCCCATGTCATCAGAGTCGCTACCATCCTCACTCCCCGGTTTCGCAAGGCACCAAAGCCTCACCTGGCTGCACTGTCACCGTTTCAATTTTGCAGAAGCATCTAGGACAATGCTCTGTTGAGGGCACCGTGGGGGTGCGGCGGGGGTTGCTGAGGGGGGAACAAAACATTTTCCGATAATATGGCCACGGGTCAAAAGCCCTGAGTGCACATCAAAATCCAACCACTAAAATAGGAAGCCTGAAATGGGTGGTGAATTCACCTACCCACCAAAATGGTACCATTGGTTTTAAATAGGTTCTACAATGGGTGGTGAATTCACCCAATCCAACCAAAATGGGATCCCAAAACAGTTTTGACAGCCATATAGTGATGCGTGCCCATCTCACCTCCATGTCCTGCCGCCCGCATGAAGCCAGTAGCCGCCCGTCTGCCGGCACCGCTATCTTTGACACGGCCTCCTGTGGCCGTGGGACCCTCCCAGGACTGCAGTGTCGGTTTGTCTCAGAGCTGGTCTGTTCAAATGTAGCTGTTTGTTGCTTTGATAGAAAAATCCCTCATGAAACACGACACGCATGCGGTCTTATCCTTGTCTTGTCATCAGCCTAGATCAGCGGAGGATCATACTGGATATCTTTGGCAGCCGCACATCTTCATTTTTCTCTCATTTCAGGCCTTGGCAACTTGCCAGGGAACTGGCCAGTCTGTTTTTCTCGCCATCTCAACGCTATGCCCACAGATTGGCCCGGTCCTCGTGCGCAGTCAATCGGTACAGCTCAGAGCCGCTGAGGGCGTTCCAGAAAACCACCAAGCCGCCATCCTTAGCCCGTGAGGGAACACAAGAAAAAGAAGGCAGCTCAAGCTTTCTGGAGGCAATGCATTGGGCTGGGTGCATCCCAAGGCACATGCACCGAGCACAGCCACTCCCTGTAAGGTCCAACCCATGCCACCTGCGTGGCCGCCGAGGGCAGCCTTGGCAAAGAAAAAAATCGCAGCGTCCCAAGAGCATCCCGAGGGCATCCCGCCTTGGCGCTTCGATGGAAGTGACGCACCTCGAGTTCATGGCCTTGGTGGCGTCCAGCACAGCACCGGTTTTGCGCGGCCCGGCCGAATGAACCCGACTACGGCCAGAGTGACCGCTGCCCAGCCTCCAATGAAATGTCGAAGACACCAACTGCCGCAGGCTTCGCCTGCACGCAGATGAACGCCTTGACACTGCCACATATTGGGGGCTAACATCATGCCGTGAGAACACACCTCTCTGTCTTGGGAACTGCAAGCTCAAAAGCCACCCCAAAGCTCTCAAAGGCCTTGAAGCCATTGCAGCAGCAAGCGAAGCGCAGACAAAGGCCGAGGGACCACTCCACGCACCGCACCACACCCGGCAACTCCACCTGCAAACTGAGGAGGGAGCTTCTTGCACATGAAACCCCTTCATCTGAGTGTGCGAGTTTCCGGAGTGCTCGGGGGAGCGCTTTTTTTTGAGTTTTACACTGGGATCCGGTCAAGCTCTAGCACACTTGTTTGACCCTCCGCTTGGAACCGTCCTGTGTTTGCTCTTTTCACACCTGGTGCACTGGGAGCCTCGCTTTGAAGGTCAGACAGACATGAATGGAGCCGTTTCTGGCTCAAGGCGTAGTTATGTAATTCAAGAAATAGAATTGTCTCAAAACGACGACGAAAAGAAAGCTCGTAAGAAGGGGCCATGGACCAAAGAGACGACGGAATGTGTTGTTTTGCCCGAAGCAAGTGAAAAGAAACCAATAGACCCAGCATCCAAATCCCAAATGCACTGCATTTGCTCATGGCACAGTGAGACCAGAAGCCAGAAACCTGCTCATACGTACGTGCACATTGCCCATGTTCTTGCAATGGCTACTCATGAGTGTCACGCAAGCAATTTACTTGAGAAGACTCACATTCAGAAGTGCGCCTCGAACATGAGCTGAGCTGTTTCTGCCTGACCAGGCGACATGCCCAGGGAGGCAGCAGAGTTTGCATCTCGCGCCTGCCAGAGCAAGACAAAGTTGTCGGCGCCGCACGTCAAAAGCAAGCCCTCGTCGTAGTTCAGGGAGCATGCCCACACAGCGCCCCTGCACATGCAGAACTGTTGGCCACACAGTCCTCACATGCCCCAGTGGCTCGACATTTCAAGCTGCAGCATGCAGGTAGCGCACAACAACCAGGCAAACACACAGACACAGATACAAACACTCAGACCCACAGACACAGAAACACTCAAACACACAGACACACAGGCACACAGGCACACAGGCACACAGGCATACAGGCACAGAGACACAAAGACACAGAGACGTAATTACAGACATAGAGACGCAAAGGCTCAGGCGCACACACACACACACACACACATGAGCCAACTGGCTCAGCGAACTGTGACGACCAACGTGCAACAGCTTTGTTCAACACCTCATCAGACTTCTTGAATTGCAAAATGAACAAACTTTGACGAGAACAAGCCACGCCAAAGTTGTGGCACCTAGACCTCAAGTGTCAACAGCGCCGGGCGCCTGTGCCCCTCGTACTTGCGGAGGCACCTCAGCGCAATAGGGCTGCCTTGTTGGGCTTCTTCTTGAAACAAAAACTTGCTTGCGCTAGCCAATGCATGGCGTAGCTTGCAAGTTAGGGATCTGACTCGCCCTCCGGCACGCTCCAGGCAATGACAAGCTTGTCCTCCGATGGTTGCATCAGCTGCATCAATTTTACTGTTGGCCTCGGGGCGTCTAGTTCGACTCCCAATCCTTTCCGCAAGTGAAGAGCACTTTTCCAGAAACGTCGAAGGCAATGAAAGTGATCGGCCGCGAGTGACCTTGCAGGTCTTACAAACTGCGCCCAGTCTCCACAAGTTGCCCCAGCCTTGCAGGACAATGTCGTGCTTCTGATTCTGCTGTTGAGCTCTGCTAGCCTCAGAGCTTGTCGCATACAATTACAACAGCACACACACACACACACAACACACGCAACCGGAAGACTTCAAGTAGCCCTTCGCAAAGGAGGGCTCCTCGTTGCGAGCCATTTCTCCAAGCCAGCTCTGGCGGTTTCTCAGGCCACTGCCAGCTGCAGGGGCTTGCGCTCGGCCTCCGGCGCTGGGCCCTCGGATAGGCCGATCGCAGCCACCTCACCTGGCCGAGGCACAGCACACGACTCCACCGGCATCTGCGTTGACAGCAAAAAAACCGGCCGCTCCTTCACTGGGGGCCGGGGCTGGCCGGGTCACCTGCGCTGATTCTCAACGCAAACAATGCCCCTCCGTTCTCCGCGGCCTGAACCACGGGCTTGCCATCTGGGCCATGCTTGGTCATGCGGCTGACGATGTCATCCATGTCTTGGCCCGTCAGCTTGCCTTGGGCGCGCAATAGCACAGCGCCGCAAACCCCGCACAGTCCTGGCCTGGAGCAGGTCCTTTCTGCCGCAAAGGCGCCTTCTCTGCCGCCACCTCGCTGCGGCCCAAGAAGCTTGGACACCGAGGCAGGTGCGAACGGCTTCGCGTCCAGCCCCCGCACCTGCGCCAGCTCATCTTCGCGGAGTTCCCTCACTGGCTTAGCGTCCTGGGATTGGACGGCCAACCCTCAGCTTCCCGAGTCGGCGGTTTGGAGCCCGGTTTCGTTCAGAAACCGTTTCCCATTTACCTTCTACAAGAACCAGGGGGTCAAATCCAAATCCAAAGCACCGGGCTCCAAACCAACCTGACGGGCCACCCGAAACCTGAGAGGGGCCTCAAAGGCGGGCTCCGCATAGCCCCTCCCAGCACCAGCGCCGCCCGCGCCACCAGCGCCAGCCGCGCCACCAGGCGGCCCTCGCGAAATTGATGAGCCGCCCGGCCGATGACGTGTTGGGGGTTTGGTTCAAACAGCACCCCTTGGCACCTTGTTTTGTTTTTTTTTTTGCGAAGAGGAGACGTTTGCCCCATTTGCGCACTAACAGTTTATGTCGCATGGCGGCCCTGCGCCCATTCCTCGGCCATGTGCTGTCGCTCACGGCCTGCCTTCCTCCAAGGCCTCGCCTGACTTGGCCGCTTTCAGCTCCTCAGGAATTTGCACGACGGTCACGCCCGCGGGATTTGCGCTTGAGCAGTGGCGATGCGTCTCCTTGCCATGACAGCGCCCTTACTGATGTTGCCAAATGCATGCCCTGTTGACTCCATGTTGTGTGGGGTTGCTCTTGAGCTGTGTTGACTGTTGTGAGCCTCAAGCCTCGCATCTGTTTGTTAACCTCCTGCTAGGCCATTGCCAAGGCGAAGTGTTCTTCGAGGATTTTTCCGCGAAAGTGTTGCGAAGGGGTCTTGCGGTAAGCGCCCGCTTCTTGGCCAGGGAGACAGCGCACACAACAACTGGATTTCACAGGAGACTTGATCTGCTCAGCGCACAAAGCGATAGCCCACAAAGCAACACGTCACACAACACACAGAGCCGCGCGACCCGCAGCCTGGTCGATGCCAAAAACCTGCGTTTTGCTGTTGTTGGACTTCCCGCACGACCCTCTGGCGTGGTCAATGTGCAAAACCGCTACAGATTGTGTTTGCTCACGATGCGCACAGATGAGTCTTCAGAAGCTGTCTCATTGTTTGTCCCGTTCTTTGCGAAGTAAACTTTACCCAGGACTTGCGCAGGGAAACTTGGATCGAGGAGTTGCACGAACAAACTTGCACAGAGGACGTTGCACAAAGAACCTGCGCAAAGAACTGGCACAGAGAAAGCCTCAACAAGATCATGCTTGTTCCTGTCTGCAGCGCCCGCATACTCTTATGCTTCGGATTGTAAGACAGCCTTGCGGGGCGAAATGCTTTCGAGTTGGTCCTCTCGTTGGGCGCTCTTGTTTCGGGGATCGATCCCCAAAATGGCGGGTTTTCCTTTGGGCTTTCTTGTGCAACCGCCCAATGGGTGCCAGCAAGAAAGACACGCCCTGTTCTTGAGACCGGCCCCCAGCCAGGTCGGATCTCCGAACGCCAGAAGTCACAGGTGTTTTTTTGGAGACAAAAAGAAGGGTGTCCCTGGCTTTGATGATCAAACCAGGCATCAAACCACCAGGCATCAAACCACCAGGCATCAAACCACCAGGCATCAAACCACCAGGCATCAAACCACCAGGCATCAAGCCAGGAATCGACACCAAACCCATCGATTTTTTCCCAGCAGAACCGAAAAGGACCCCTGGTGCCTTCCAGCAGAATCGCTGCCCCTCCTGCGCTCTGGCCTTCCGGGCCTTCCAGAGCTCGCTGACCGTGGCGTCCACGGATTGCTCCTGGGACTCCTGGGCGTTGGGCTAGCCGAGCCGAAGCGGAGCCGGATCGATCGGTGCTGTGGTGAAGTGGCGGGGGTTCCCAGCTACTCTCCAAAAGAACCGGGGGGAAAATATCCAAATCCAAACGCTCCAAACCACCAATTGCCCTGAGCAGCGGAAGGACTGAAGAAACGTCCTGAGCGAAAAAACCGACAACACAGGGAACGCCGCCCAAAATTTGGGACCCATGAAAAGGGGGGGGGGGAGAAAAAAAAACAAAAAGACCGAACTTCGGGGCCACCAGAAGCGGGGCTTCCGGCTTCCGGCTCTCGCCCGGACCGGCTTCGGCTCTCGGCTTCGGCTCTGCGTCCTCCACCGCGTCGTGGAACTCGTCCCGCTCCTCAAGCTTCACCGGCAGCTGCTGCTCCTGCAGCTCCTCGCGACGGAGAGGCGCTGACTGCTGCGCCGCCGAGTCACGCGCCGAAACTTCACAGGCCATCGATCGGTAGAGCCAACTCGCACGAGCCCGGAGGGTGAAGGCCGATTGGAGCGGCAAAAATGGGATCATGGGTGGTCTATAGAGGCAGCTTCTTTTCGGTTTGTACCCCGCAAAGGGGCATGAATGATGATGGCAAGAAGCAACCTGCCCAACGAACCTTCCGCACCGATCTGGGCCTCCTTGGGGATGCTGTCCCAAAACTTGGTCCTGGCAATGGCGCAAAAGCAGGCCAGCCAGGTCCATGCTGGGCATCCGTGGCTACACCCGCAGCGCAGAATCAGAAGCGACCGCTGCAATCCAAGCTGCAGGGCCTCCCCGCCGCTTTGCCTTTGTCCGCCGCGTAGAGTAGCAGCTTCTGCGCCTGCAGAAGGGGCCCCGATGGAGGAGAGCTGCCGCAGGAAAAAACAAAAGCCGCCTGTGTGGTCACGGCCGCTGCCTCCGGGACATCGGGCACATGTGCCAGACTCTACCGTGTGGCCGACTAGTTTGGATGGGTTGATTGGTGGCAACTGCCAGTCTGGTTTGGCCGCTTGCTTCTGCGCAGGGGCCCGGAAACTACAAAAGTCACCCATCATACCAGTCAAAAATAGTCCAAATAGCCAACAAATTACTGCCTTACAAAGGCTGGCGCACCTGGACCAGGAATTTCACCTTCTTGCCTCAAACGTAGAACAAGATTTGCTCGACATATCCAACGCGACACATCCATGACAAAGCCAACAGTCAAGGAGCTGCTTTCTGGGCTACCTCCTTCTTCGGCTGTTTTCCGCACGATCTGCCTCACAAGATGGGCAAGCAGAATGGCTCAACGAGTAGCAGCCATCTCCGCGTCTCCGGGCCGAGTCATGAGTGTTACGTGCCACGCGTGCCCGACGGCGTGCAGCAACGCAGCGGGGCACACAACCCAAACGATGGGCCAAAGCAAAGCCGAAAACGCCTCATGATGCGAGCCCCTACTGTGGATGGACAGAACCCTGCACCTCTTTGAAACCATGGGAAACCAATGTTTGTAGGTAATTTCATGGGAGTCAGCATTCCAGGGCTTCCTAGGTGGTGCAGGATTTCGTCCATCCACAGTATGACTGCATCAACTTCAGCCAAGCGGCACGTCGTGAAACTCTCCCATCCGAATAGAGCCAGACGCGGGCCTTAGGCTGTCTGCTCATGTCGCCCTTGGCCATTCGCCGGCACCCGCAAGCCACCTGAGCCCCGAGCTTGATGGTAAAATCCTTGGGCGAGGTGGTCTTGATCTTGTAGGCCACTTGGCCTTCCCACCTCCGATGCCGGCACTGAAATCGGGCGGCCCACTTGAACCAGTCCGAGGCACGTGTTCTGAAGCCGCACCCAAGCGGTGAGCGAGCCTCAGAAGGCAAAGCATCAGAATCCGCGCCATTTTGGTGTAGCAGAAGCACTTCTTGGAGTCCTAACCTCTCTAGATCCTTGAGCACATGCAACCTCCTTAGCTTGATTCCGCGTTCTAGTTGTGCATGTTTCTGGTCGTTTGAGGCAATAGGAATGCCATAGCATGAAACAATGGATAGTTCGTGCGGATGTCCTAGAGAGTTGTAATGCACAGACTCTTCGCAGCTCTGTCTCTCCCCTGCTTGTAAGCATCCAAGGAGGTTCCAAGAGACTCTGCGACTGACATCCGAAATCCTTAAAGAGAGGGTTTGCCAGTTTCCTGCAATGAGATTTCACTTATGTACTCTCGACATGATTCAAGCAATTCACATAAGGATATTGCAAGAGAATACGACCACAAATCCCTTTGAGTGGAGTACGATGAGTGATCTTGCATGAACCCTTCAAGTTTGCAGCATTCGCTCTGTCCCGCAACTTTCATTCTCGACTCTGTATGAGGCACGGTACAGCAACCACAATTGGGAGTTCAACCCGAATCCTTCACTAGAATTAGCTGCAGAAGGTTCTATGATTGCTGCCGGCGACAAAAGGCAATGCCATGCGCGTTCTTCCGTCCGGAAGAAGAAAATCGAAACTCAAGAACTTCCCGTGTTTCGTCAAATTCCAAAAAGAGAGTAGCGCAATCACCCACATACCTGCTGCTGCATTGGCAGATCCCCACTCACCGTCCCCATGAACAATGATGTAAGAATGTCCACGTGCTAGCTCGTTTGAAAGGGTGCATCCCTTGGCACAATCAGTTGGCCCATGGAAAAAGACACATGCACCAACGTAAGCCTGTTTTTACAGTAGGATCAACCCAGGCTCTGGCAGCTTCAGTTCTCACCTGCTCAGTTTCTTCGGCATATCGATGTCGAGCTGAAAGCGGATGCGAGTTTCATCTCTCTGTGGAGGAGAGGCATCTTTTTGTCAATACTTGAGTGCGAGGTTGCTCAAGTGCAGATATTGGCACTGAGCGAGCAGAAACATCGAGCGACTCAAGATGTTTCAGTGTTTGCTGCGGGTGGAGTCCCAGGCTAGTCCTAGGTAGGGATCAGAAAAGCATGCGCAGGAAAACCGGAAGCCTGGACTACAATTCCTTTCGCTAAAGCTGCACTGCATTCGCTTGGAAGTATCCTTCATCGGCTGCTGAAATGGTTCAGGCTGGTCAGGCATGCCGGCTGAGTAAGTAGTTGAGCTACGGAAGTGTGGCGCTGAGAATCTCCCACTAAATGCCCACGAACGCGTTCGTCGGAGTAAAGTGCTGCCGTGCTCTTGCCCCCCTGGAAATTTAGAATTGAAGCACCATTGTAAGACAAATCTCCGTTTAGAGCTTCAATGATTCCCTTGGCATGGGCGACCCCTTTTTTGGAGCTCAATGGTCCATTGCAGGGGGGATCCAGGGAGAAAGCAAGTCATTCGTTCCAAGTGGCCATCTCGAGCTGTGCGGAACTCGACGGCCTGCAAGCCCAGCGACAAGTCGATAGAATTGAGTGCATCAAGAGTCAAGAGACAACATTCTCTCGGTTGAAGGGTCTCTCACCTGCGGACTAAGAAGGAGAACCCAAAATAGACGGTCTCAGGAGATTCATCAGGACGGTACATTTCTTGAAACAAGGCAAGCTCCGTGCCTCTGGTTGAGGCTTGATAACAGTCAGCGGCGCCATCTTGCGGCCATCAAGCTAGCCGTTCCCGAATCTTTCAGGATGTTGCAACTGGATGCTGGCGGTCATGCTCAAATGATGCGTTTCCCCCCAAGATTTGCTGCAATCCGTATGCACCTGCGACCAAGCACATAGCAGGGATGTCATGATGCCTTGAGCCACATCCGGCGCTGCCAAAGAATGCTGGCGTCAAGCGCCTGTTACGCACTGCCAGGACCTACAAGCCTACAACCTCTGCCATGCATTTCCAATTGCAAGTTGCAACCGTCCTGATACATTATGCCGCCATGGGGCCATGGGCCCTAGGCCATAAGGCTATCATGGCGATGGCGTGCAAGCGTAGCAAACGAAGCTCGTGACCAACGGACAACGTGACCAATAAACTAGACTTCATGAGCGGACTCGGAACACGGTGCACTTGCCAGGAGACATAGCAATGACATAAGCATGTGAAGCGTGCGTTGTTGTCTGCATGCAAAACTGGCCGGTTCACGGCCAGTCCAGTGAGTGCCAAAGGGCAACACATCAGGGTGAATGCTTGGCAACACAGCTGTAGCCAACAGGCAGGACATGCACGCTGGAGTGCCGTTTGCACGAAGCTCCAATGGAGGCTTCCAAAAAATAGAAGCAGGTCTTGTGAAGTGGGCACACAAAACCCATGGGCAGTTAGCCTCCAAGGCCGAGGCCGCAACGAAACGTATGCCTCAAGGGGGGAGGAGGGGGGCGGCAACAAAGTACAGAGAGGGACATGGGGGGGATCGTTTATTTGTGGCGTTGTTGCTTGCTGCTTGGTCGTGTTTGCCGAAAAGGCAAACACGCATGTGGTAGAAGACTCTCATCATTGATTCTTGGGGGCCCGGACAAGGCAAAACGTTCGGCGCGCGCATTTCGACAAGCATCACCATCTGAGCCCCCTAAAACGTCACCCTCGAGGAAGGGCTCCGCAACCCCGCCGAACATTGGCCGAAGCGGTGTTGCACGCACTGTTCATGCAAACACCAGCGCCTCGCCTGATAAATTGTTGAATTCTTGCTCCCCTTGTGGCCATCTTTTAAAGATGGATCCGCGTAGAGAAGACTCTTCCAAAACAAGCCTTGCAATCTATTATCCATTTGGCACAAGTGCAGGTCGCTGCTTCTTCGAAGCGGGGCAGCATCAATTCAGGAAAAGCCATCGCTGCCAGTGCTGCTGGCTCCAGGAAGGGGCCTGTCGGAACCAAGGCTTCAAGAATGCTCGCTTCACACCGCGCGCGGCCTGCGACTGGTCAAAACCTCGCAGCTCTTAGTCGATGTCAGGAGCAAGCGCCAAATCGCTTCTCAACTTGCCTCCTGAGTCGCGGCGAGCATTCGGGCACTGGCCGGTCCCTCCACACCGCCATGTTCCACTCGAAACATCTCACAGGGTGGATTCAGTGCCCAAGTCAGGAGGACACTGTGCACCTACATGGCACCTTGGCACCTGGGCAAAGAGGCATCTGAGGAATTGCCTGGCATGCTCTTAGACGCAGAGCGCTGCACCCCCCGGTGTATGGGCTGGCGTGACTGCAGCCAAGCGTCCTCAAGACGCGAACTGTCAAACCTGCGAGCATGCTTCCAGCTTCGAACGACAGGCTACCCAAACAAACAAACTAGCTTGCAGCGTTGCTAAAGAAACCAAACGGCCCATAATGGCGGCTCACAGACCTTGAGACAAGTCGTCAAGAGTTGAGCCAGGGAGCACACAAGCACAGAGCCCAGGAGCCCTGACCCCAGCCATGTGCAGGACAGCATTGTCCGGTTCCACGTGTGGAGCTCGGTGTTGAACGTCACCAGTGACAGGCCCAGATACCAAAACACTGTGAACGTTGTCACCACATCCTGGCACATGAGGCGCTGACAACAATAAAGGCAACCCTTTCGAGTACCGTGTCCATGGATAATATGCTGCCATTATGCACGCCAAACGTTTGAGGGCTCGGCAACGTCAAGCCAAGCCGCTGTAAAGCTCTCTTGCGTGCTATGAACTAAGTGGGCATCCCGAGGAAAGCTGCGGCGGCGGACCAGGAAGAGCTTCCTCGGCTCGGCCATGGGTCAAACTCCCGCACCCCCAGTGAACATCCCAATCCCCATCAAAATAGACTCTACCCACTGCACAAAGTAGGAGGGGGGAGTGCAAGGACTGCCTTCCGTGCGAACCTTGTGAGGCAATCTGTCACTTGTGCATGGGGCTGACTAGACAGGAACATGGACAGTCGGAAGAACACGGCCCAATGTGGTAGGTCTGCCCCTGACACCCCTTCGGGCCAAAGCATTGCACCACAGTTGGCTGGTGGTGCGACGCGTTGCATTTTGCAGACATGCTCAACCATCAGGAGTTTTCCCTGCCAAACGGCACACATTTGTTGGGGGCATGTGATTCTGAACAGCGTTTTTGGGAACTGCATCGCGCATGAAATGCAGGTCGATACCGGACACTGCCATGCAACAGAGTTAGAGACAGGCAGAGGACATGCTGCAACATGGGTGTGGCTCACAATTAAAGGAGGGGTTACGCAGGTTGTGGTCCATGTTTCCACTTACCAGGGTTCCATTTTGGTACCGGCTTTTTCAGCCACAGCCACGTGTTCTCCAGGTGCTGGCCGGGCTTGTTGGCTGGTGTCATGCATGCTTTAGACGGGTGCGCCCCACATCAGATCGCTTTCGACAAGCAGCGGGATCTTGATGCGCAACTCCACCAACCGGGCCAAGAGCGAGGGAATGATGGCCCACGGCAAGACCGGGGCAAAAAGCACCACAAAGAGGAAGTTCAGCTTCAGGTCCTACGTGCAAATCGAGCGGCACGAATGGCTCATGGTGGGGCCAGGCATCCTTAAGCTCATCCAAGGCATCAAACTCGCGGAGGACAACTTGTTCCAGCGGCCCATCCAGGCATCGTTCACCTGAAGAGGGGATCAAACGCCCAGAAATACTGGCAACAATCCATGGAATCTCAATACCTAGCTCGCAGCCAATTGCCTGTTCTCGTCACAGGTGCTTTTTACACGCCCTCCCAGCCCCTTTCGGGGCACAGTAGTCGTCGTCCATGTCCATCGTGTCCAGCTGCGTGGTGCCGAAGGTGCGGCCAAAGCACAGGTAGCCTGGGAAGGCCCGGCAGCTATGGGCTTGATAAAAGGTCCCATAAACATGGGAGTAGGTAACACCACGAAAAAAACATGGATCTTTCCCACATGGTCATGGGGCAAAACCCGGTTGGCCCCCAGTGAGCATCCGAATCCCCACCAAAATGGACTAAAATGAGTGGTGCACCAACCCCAAAATCACACCATTGGTTTTGACCCACAGCCACATGGGAAAAGTTACCCGTGGCCATTTGGGCTCATGTGCCAGGCTGGCCGAGTGGCGCAGGCCGGTAACTTCTGCATCCAGCACGAAGATCAAGGCCAGCCTTGCCGCAAGCGGTGTGCAGTCCGTTGGACAGCCAAATCTGTTCAAGATAGGCTGGGTCCGGGCTATCAACACAAGCTCCGGGGACTCAAGACGAAAACCAAATGCCTGTGGGTCAAAAATAGGTACCCAAAATGGCACCCTGGCTAATGGAAACAAGGACTAAAACCTGTGGTCCCCTGGTGGTTAAATTTTGACCCATACCATTTGGATATGGACGCGTAAGTTGGTCGTGAAAATCTCTTTCAGCGACTGCAGCCAAAGGTCAGGCGCGAGAGCCACCTACCGCAGCAGCAGCAAAAACAGCTCGCCCATCCATTGAGACAGCGGCGGCCCAGCCCCAGCTTCTGGCCCTGGAGTCACGTGGCTATGGGTCAAAAACTTAAAACCCCGCACCAGTGAACATCCCAGACCTCACGAAAATAGGAAGCCTAAAATGGGTGGTGAATTCACCCAATCCAACCAAAATGGGATCCCATTCGTGCTGACCTTGGAAGCCTCCTAGCTGCAACTTTTTGGGACTGGCCTCAGTGCCCGGGCCCACATAATCTGCCCATTTGGACAGCCGCTTGGCAATCAAGGGCGCCAAAACTGCCGGGATCATGTCCACGAAAGGGCCTGAGCAATTCTCCAGAACCAAGCCGCAACTCATGCTCACAGGCTTTTTCGGTCACAGAAGCTGGCAACTCATGCGGGAGCCACACATGCCATGTAAGCGATGTAAGGTGCCGGCATACGATAAACGGGGCCCAGAGCCATTGATGGAAAAGATCCAGTCGCTCCCCCTCAGCTCACAGATTGCCAGCGACAGGTTGCCTCAAGCTCTGGCTTCTGAAATTTGCGTGCGAGCGTCAAATGTTAACAGGTCCTTTGCGCACAGGAACGAGCCTCAGCCAATGGCATGTCCTGCCAAAAAACAAAAAAAAAAAACTCCTCTGATTCCGCTCGTTTTGGCCCAGGCACCAGCACAGCACAGCTGATCTTCAGGGCCGCAGTCAAACATCCACGAGCAAATCCTCAGCTGAGGAGCTGAGGATGTTTGTCCAACATACGTCAAACACGCTGCACTGCACGGCCACAGCCGAATACGCAAAGCAAACTTGTTTTTAAAAAAGTTGGAAGGGCTGCAGTGGAGAGATGAGTGACACACCTCTTGCAAGCGGGGCTCTCAAAGTCCACGTAACCCCCGCACGCCTCGCGCACGTCTGGCAGCACACCCTTTTCTGGCTCTGCATGCCATCCAGGCAGGAAAACAAATGCCATCCTCGGATGTGACAAGCTGTCCGCTCATCCGCATTCGAGCCATCATGGTCTGGGATTGATCAAACTCCCTATCAGCGCAGGTGGGGCGAGGGCCGCGATTTCTGGGTACAAAAGGGGCATGCGGCACGGCCTCGCTACGAAGGCCAAGGAGCATCGAGAAGAGCCCAACCTCCCAAAGTGAGAGCAGTTTGCGCGGACCGCATGGAGCCAAAGACATGTAGTTCTGAAGAGGGCGGGGCTACACAGCAAGTAGCAGGGAAGCATAGTTAGTCCAGAACGCCTAGATGATGCAAATGTATACAAAGTATCCTGATACTTCACAAAGGAGGCGTTCAACAACTGCTTCCGCGCCTTGGCCAGGACCTCGATAAAGAGGGACAGCATCGCTTGCATATATTGGCGCCGACGCATGTACTGCAGGGAGAAGCATACGAAAGATGCCGAAAAGAACATCCTGCCTTGAAGTTCCAAAGCTTGGCCAGTTGCATTGCCAAAGCTTTGCATACTTCACCGAGCCTTGGCTGAGCACATGTTGCCATGGCTGCAAGCCCATGAGCCAGTGACATCAATCAGCCATGTCGGGAGAAAGCCAAGCCCCTCAAATGCCCCTCCAAGTCGGCCTGGCTCCGCCGAGCTGCAGCACCACGAGCACCAGGGCAAGCGCGATATCGGCGGAGATGTCCGCCAGCAGCCCTTTGAAGCCATGGACATTCCTCAGCTGTCAGACAGCAAACCTCAAACCTCCAGTGGCAGAAAGCCAAGGCAGGCGGCGCTGGGCTCTTGCACTGGCGCTCCAAGCACTCGCCCCACACGTAGATCAAGTATGTCTTCCTCATGCCATGACATCCGTGGCCCAACCGCGCGAGCTGAGAAGCAGGGCACATCAACCTCAAGCTGCAGCGTGGCCGCAAGTTCAAGAAGAAGAACAGAACGTTGATCGCAAGCAGCAGGAAAGCTGCCATCACTGCCTCGGCTGAGCAAGGCTTGCCCCGTGCCACGGGACAACGCACTCTGCAGTCACTCGGCTGCCGTGGTGAGCAACGCAAAGGCCGTCCACGCCTTGGAACGCAAGGCCGCAAGGCACGGTTGCATAAAGATCTTCATACGAAGTGTAAAGAACCATATTTGTTCTGCTTTCTATCATCCAAATGAAGTTGGGGAGGGGGTGCTTCCCTTTACTGAGTCTTTCCCCACCCACTACCCCTCACTTCCGGCCTTCGGGCACCGGCTCTGCGAGTAGTCGGGGTTCAGGCGCCGGACCAACAGCCTCAGCCAAGTGCACGAGCCCCAAAGTGGCTCAGGCCAAATTCCGCCGCGGCGCTGCTTGGATTCCCAGCCTGGGCTACCAGAAAGGAATCCCAAGACCCATTCATTGCCATGAATGCTGAAAAAAGCCCTCTCCGCATTGTGCACTTTGCCTGCCAAAGGTTCCAATGAACTTGGCCTTTACCAGCGCGCGCCTTGCAAAGGCCAGAAGCTATCTGAGTCATAATCAAAACCTTGCACAAAAATGGTGAACCCAGGAATTCCAACACTCGGCCGCAACTATTTCCTGCTGGGACTGCCCCTTCCTAACCTTCATCTAGGCTCTGAAACAGTGACCTTCAAGTTCAGCCGGGCGGCTGCAGCTTTTCAGCTAGCTCGCTGCGACGATCTGCCGGCACCTCCTGGACACCTTCCAACCTGAGGTGAAAGCTACCCGGCCAAGTCCATGCACTGCGGTTCTGCTCGTGTTGGTGCAAAGCGTGTCGCCTAGGCGACTTGCTTCCTTCCCAAACTGCTCCCCCTAAATCCTACCCTCCAGCTACGTGAGTTGGCGCGACAGAAACTGAAAGCGGCAAGCTGCTCAGCAGCTCGCATTCAGCGCAGGGTGAACTTTGAATCGCATGCCCTCTCGGAGGCTGTTTGATAGCATTGTGCTTCATGCGCCGTGAACCATGCTCTGCTCCTTGCTCACTTCCCCAGAATATGCAGGAACAGCTACTTTAATCCCTCGCGAAAGTGGGCATTGCGCACCGCAAAATCCCGCTCCGAGTTTTGACCCAAGCTCACGGCTTGCAGCCTGGACACAGGCGCTGCGGAGACAAGGCATCCTTGCTCATGACTTTGGTGCCCTCCCCTGGCAAGATGATCGCGCGCCCGGCTCCGGCGACAACTGCATTGAGATGCAAAGCGGGCAAGATGCAAAAACGGACCGAAGACATGGCATGGTGTGGTTGCGAAAAGGTGCAAGACGTGGCAGCCGCACAAGTATATGTCGTGGCTGCAGCAAGACCGCGGCAAGTTTTCATGTTGCTGACCTCGTTGGGTGTGGGGCAAAAGGGCTTGAAACAAGAGCAAGTATCACTAGACCAATGATGTGCGCCCTGCGAAGGGCCAATCTTTCCTTCCATACTTGAGGAGCGGGTGAACAAAAGCTAGCAGTTGTTGCATGAGATGGGTCGGTGACAGAGTGGATTCATAGGTAGCTTGTGTACAACGAGAAGCCCGGCAAGATTCGTAGGATGCGACACGCAAACGCGCATGGTGGCGTGGCAAACCTTGAAAAATGAAAACAACGAGAGGCGTCAGAAGCTGTCTTAAAGCACCTCTGGGTTCTGCATGCTGCGTGTGCAAAGATTCTTGCGAGGTGGTTTACTGAGAAGACTGAGGTCTCAAATGAGCTGGAAAAAACCGTATTAAAACTCTTATCCCAGGATGTTTTCATTGCAAATCCAAGCGGCGGTCTTCATAAGAGTGAGGTCCCCCAAAAACATGCCCCTTAAGCGTATGAGGTCTCAGGTGTGCACACCGCTGCAAATTGTTGCTGGCTGCTGCTGCTGGCTGCTGCTGCTGCGGCTGATGCTGCTGGCTGCTGCTGCTGCTGCTGCTGGCTGCTGCTGCTGCTGCTGGCTGCTGGCTGCTGCTGGCTGCTGCTGCTGCTGCTGCTGGCTGCTGCGGCTGCTGCTGCTGGCTGCTGCTGCGGCTGCTGCTGCTGGCTGCTGCTGCTGCTGCTGCTGGCTGCTGCAACTCATTGCTGGGATCTGCAGAAACAAAGAAAATGCAAACTACAGAAATGGGCCACTCCTGATCCAAGGCATCTACGACTTGCGCGCGACTTGCGCGCGACTTGCGCGCGACTTGCGCGAAAATTTAGCAATCTTCCGGATTCTTTCGACCACGCGGATGATGATGATGATGATGATGATGATGATGATGATGATGATGATGATGATGATGATGATGATGATGATGAATCATCACTGCGTCACTTGCGCTTCACTTGCGCTTTACTTGCGCGGCCCCATGTTTGACTTGCGCGGCCGCTCCTGCAACACACTCCTGCCATTCAAATTACAAGCGGCGGTGCAGCTAATTTGATAGGTCCAAAAGAGCTGGGATCATGCCTTACATTGACACATACAACGGGTTTTTTTTCGACTCAAATGAACAAGCTGAATCGGTGGAACATGTAAAAGTTCGTAGCACCAAGTCCAAAACGGGCAAACCGAGACTGCTGGAACACTGAGCCACTGCCCGGGAGGAGGGGTGGACCAAGGAGGAATCGAGCCTGAGACGGGGGGGGGGAGGGGGGGACGTCTAAATAATTGTTTTTTGTTCAATCTTTTCGGCTCAAAAAAATTGAAAAAATCAATCTTTCGGCAGTTGAGCCCCTTACCTTGCTTGCGCAAGGAGAAACTTCAGCTAGCTAAAGCTAGCTTTCGTGATATGGCGAAACACAACTGTTGAGAGTTCCATTCCGCTCCAAGCGACCCCCATAGACTGCCGGTGCACGCCATCCAGCATGGTGGTCTTGGCTCCAAGGAGCTGCGCCGTACTCGCCGGCGGGGACGGCTGCGGCGACTCCGGCGGGGACGGCTCCGGCAACTCCGGCGCCGGCGCCGGGCCCGGCGCTGGCTCCACCTCCTTCTTGCGCCGCGCGCGCTTCGGCTCGTTGCTGGGGTCCAAGCCCTCGGAAAGCACAGGGCCGGCAAGCGTCGCCCCAGACTCTCAGACCCCCCGCACACAGAACACATCTCACCCCTTCGTGAAGTCCGGAGGTTTGGCACCACTGCGGTAATGGTGATTTGAGACCACTCCCATTGTCACGTTGGCCATTGTCATACTTTTGACAATGGACGTGCACCATTTAATGCCAAGTGAAATGGCGGGCGACTTGCTGGCAGTGAGGTTGGAGGCTGAACGAGTTTGTCCGAGAGTGAGTAGTCTGTAGTCTGCATGGAACACCGAGTTTGAAGCACTGTACATCAGCCGGGCAGCCCGGAAGTTCACCTGGTTCTGATTCGTGTTCGACGGCAAGCCTCCGCCACTTCGCAGCACAGACCGGCGGGAACCGGTGAGCGCATTGAGGCAAACTGCCCAGCAAAGGATCAGGAACTGCATGATGTACCACCTGGACTGAAACCCACCGATTCGCCGCTTCCTCTGGACATCTGGACTGGGGCCGTGGCAGCACGCCTTGGAAGCCACCCAGCTGCGCCCGCGCGCCGCAGAGGTGGAAAACGAAGCAAACCGTCGTCAGCACCCACAGGAAGCGAGTGAAGACGTTTGCCCAAGCAAAAACATAGCTGACCTGGCAAGTCCCATATGCAAGTCTCATGAAGCTCGGTTCCATGTCGCTGACGCCTCGAATTCAAAGGCTCAGCGTATCACTTGTCCCGCCTCACGCCCGTAGTGGTCTAGGATGCATTCTTCAAGCACCGCTCCACCTTCAGGGTGGTGCGTGGCATGCCACATGGGCGACAATACGGTAAGGGAATGGAGGGCATGGAGGGCATGGAGGGCATGGAGAGCACAGCTCCTCCTGCCTGGTGGCTGCACTATCCTCAAAGCCCAAAGCACCTTTCTCCACCAAGGCGCATCTACCCCAGCGTACCTTAGCAACTGTGTCTTAGAGCGCGCGATTTTTTGTGTGCATGGTCCTAGGGTGAGGCCGCCGCTCGCACATGGCGATAGCTGAAGCGATGTCTTTGTCATGCAGCGGCCAAAGAAATGGCCCAGAATCCGGCGGATGGAAAGGCGCCATGACTGCTGTTACCATCCTTGGCCATGCGCATCACAACGAGCAACAGCCACCCCTCTCACGTAGCTCGCACCGGGTGGCGATGCAAAGTGCTCCAGGGTGATGGCAGGAGGATCCGAAGCGGGGTTCTCGTTTGCCCACCTGGACCCCCCAAAACAAGTAGTGCACTCGCAGGATGGAACTCTTCGCGCCTCAAAACCCACAGGCAAACCTCCTGGCCGCAGTACGTTGTCTCCGCAAAGCCTTCAATCCTTGCGAGAAAAAGGAAAGCCAAGGCAAGTTGCATTCACATCTTCATGGGTCACATGCATCACTCCAAGCCAAGCTTCACAACTCCCTTCTCTGAGAGGCCCTCCAGTTCCAGCAAAAAGGAATTCGCTGCCGCGACTGGCAGCAAGAGAGCCAATAATGGTGGTCGTTGCCATTCCTCCGTCAAGCGCTGACAGATGAACTCGGCCTCAAGCTGTGCAGCTCGCAAGAGAAGTAATTTTTAACTCCCTGAATCATTCTAGAAGCAACACAAGTCAAGCTACTCCAAGGATATTCACATCAATCTGGGCGTTGCTGTTTCGAGTTTGGGTTGGTTTCATGACAAACAACAGGGGAGGAAGAAAAAAAACGCATTAAGTTTAGTCCCCTATTTTTGGTCACATGGTCACATGGCCATGGGTCAAAATCCCGTACCCCCAGTGAACATCCCAATCCCCACTAAGATAGACTAAAATGGGTGGTGCACCTACCCCAAAATGGTACCATTGGTGTTGACCCACGGCCACATGGTCACATGGCCATACGAGCTAAGCTGCTTCATTCCACTTCCACCGCGCTTTCAAGGCCAGGTAGGCCACCTTGCGCTGGATGGCGCTGACTCTCACCTTCCGTGCCCTTAGTGTCGGCAGCTTCGGCCGAGACCAAAACCTCCTGAGGGCTGCCATGGCTTACTCACCAGGGACCTTTACAGTGATTCCTCCAGCTCACTTCCTGAAAAAAAAGAAACAAAGAACAAGGTAACCAGTTATCTTATATGTACCACTATTGTATTTCCAAGAAGTTTAAAGTCCAACCCAGGGAGTGAGTCTAAGTCCCCCGTCCAGAGGCCCTAGGACCATCCAAAGGGTGCGTTGATGGCACACATCAGCCAAGATTCCAAGTCCACTTCCCCTGCGCAGAGACCTGCGTAAATCGCGTAACGCCATTTCGCTTGGCAACGCTCGGTTCGCAAGCGGACATCTGAGCCCGACTTCGGAGCCCGGTGCAACCGCGCGACATGTATCTGGCAACTGCTCGCCCCAAAACATGCGAGAGTGATGCGATTGTCAGCAGTCGAGCACAAAAGCAAGGCAAACCCATGGCGCTCGCCTGTTTTCTTCTTGCACATGCCCAGCCTTTCAGAGCCGAGGGCTAGCACAGAGCGCGCCTTCTTCTTTGAGGAGCTGCTGGATAGGCTTGATAGTCTGGACGCGCATTGGAAGAGGCGACTAGTTGCGGACCTGCCCAGCTTTGTGGGGGCATAAGCTTTGGACCAGCCCAAGGTTGCTGATCTGGCACTGGGGCCGACCTGGTCACGGGTTCCACTTGGGGCGGAGGGCCGTACCCTCCCGGAAAGGCCTCGGGCCACGCATTGGGTGCATGGGGTGCATGGGGTGCATGGGGTGCATGGGGTGCATGGGGGGCGTTGAACATGTTGGGCTGCAGTGCGGACGGCGGAGTTCCCAGCAGCCCGTTGGATGCTGGGGCCTTGTGCCTCCACACCTCAAACACCATAGGCCGACCAACCGCGCGGTGAGCACTGAGGGCCTTCGCAACTTCTCCAGAGAGCTGGCTCGCATTCAAGACAGTCACCCCGTTGACTTGCAGAATGCTGTCGCCCACAGCCCAGCCGGCTCGTTCAGCAAGGGGCTCGGTGATGCTGGCAACAGTGAGGTCATGGAGCACAACCCCTAGGCCATCCTGACACATTGGAGCAGTGATGGTCATGTGTCCCTCATGCCCGCCTCCACTCAGAGCTGACTCCAAGTGGGCGATCTTTTGCCGCAAGAGCTGGGCTCTGCCCTCCGCCCTCTGCACCTCGCTGTCTTGCAGAGAGGGCGGCTGACGCACCTCCCGCGCGAAGGAGCCGAAGGGCTGAATTTCCGCGCCTGGATTCCAGTGCGGCCGGATGCCGTTCAAAGGGTTCCACTTCTGATCCACGTCCCTGTCACGCACCGGCTCGCTGCCAGAGGGGTAGGGAGACCCAGCGCTGAGAGGCGCAGCAGCCATGTCGGAGAGGGAGAAAGAGAATCTTCTCTCCAAGGGCCTGGGTGCCTCACTGGGCGTATCAGGCGCATATGCGAGGGCCTTGGGCACATCGAACTGGAGCCAAGCCGATTTTGAGGTGCTGGGAGGCGGGAGGCTCGGAGCACCCAGCGCCTCCCGCCTTTCAGCTGGGCTATCTGCAGCCAACCTCTCCATCCAGGTGCCAGTAGCTGGACTCCAGTCCACAGGGCTGCCGACTTTCTCCGCGAACTTGTCAGGAGCGAAAGTGTCTAAAGCTCGGGATTCGGGTGGGTCGTCACTGAAGCTAACCCTTCGCGTTGTTCGGTATCCATCAGTGATACCTCCGAACTCCAACCCTCCTTCTGGTGCGCCCCAACCTTCGCCAGAATCCAACGGAGCCTGGCCCCTGCTCGACTTGTCCTTTTTCTTCTTCTTTTTCTCGGTCTTCTCGGTCTTCTCGGTCTTCTCAGTCCACTCGCTCTCAGCCGGCGCGGGCACAAAGTCAAAGTTGCCTTCGGAAGGCGGGAACCCCCAGTCCATGCTCTACCCCGGGTCCGACCATGAAAGCCCTCGGGTCACTAAGTCACGTGTGCTTGCTATGTGAGGCCGTTGCGGCTGTGCCCCAAGTCCTTCCAACTTCTTTGGCTCGGACCTTACCCTTGCTAGGCCAAAAGCCTTGATTCATGACAGGTCAAAAGCATCAAGCCCGATGCAAGCAGCTGGCACTCCACACCCGGAACATGGAGGATGTCACTCCCTCTTTCTCCGCTTGGAAAAAATGGAGTCCGCAAATGGGTCCAGAAAATCGGGCAACATCTCAGTACCCTTGTTGCTTGCCTCGGATGCGTGGCTATTGGAAGCGCCCTTGCTTAGCTGGCCTTTGTCCAAGCCACTAGCTTCGGCTTCCTGACAGTCTTTGGAGTTGCGTGTTACGTGTGAAAGAGCGGAAGGTTTGGAGTGCAAATTGCAATGTAGTCATGGCTGGTGCCGTGCTGCGAGCCTCCTTGAGGGCCTTGTCAAACTCCTCCGGCGCCTTCTCCAGTTTCAAAGGGATCCAGCCTCGCTTGCACGGCCCGCTCTGCAAGTCACGCCATGCTTGCCCTCGCTGCTGTGCCGCCCGGCATTCGAAATCAGCCTCCCCAGGCCTGCAAAAGGCGCTCTCTCACGTTCTCTCCCTGCATCCACCCACTATCCACTGCCTGGCACCATCCTCATCTGACCTTCGCCACCTCAGAGAGAGATGCGCCACCCAGCTTTGGCCCAGTCGCCTTTGCTGCCCGCAAAGCTGGCCTTCCAGTGGGGATGGCTGAGAATGGCACACCGAGGGGACCAGCCCAGCACAGTTCCTTAGGCGTGCGCAGAGTGACGCGCCTTCATACCGGCACCGTCCAAAAGCCGAGAGGCAGGGGAAGCACGTAGACTTCTTTTGTGATCGGGTCTCTGTGCCAGCACCTTGGCAAAAGGCGGCTTGGAACAATCCCGCCCAAGTGCCCAGTAAACAGCTGGCACCATATGAGTCAAGCGTTCGTCGGGGCTTGGACACGTGAAATGCCCCCCATGGGCGCACCGCCAGCACGAAGGATTGTAGCACGATTGTTTCGATGCGTAGGTTACCGTGTGTGGTCACTTGGGCGTCAGTTGACGACAGCGCGGTATCTTCCGTGCAGCTCGACAGGCTCCAGCAAAAAAAAATATCGGCTTGCCCTTACTGTGGCCCCAGCTTGCCGCATCTGCCATCAGTGCATGTGCAGCCACTGTTGTAGCCCACCTGACGGGTTCAGCGAGCCATGGCCCGACTGTCAAAAACATGGGCAGCCGAATGCGTGACCCTCCGCGTGTGAATGGATGAATGAACCATGAATTGTGACTGAATGATGAGAAGCTGGTCGCCAAATGGACGCGTGGCGGCTCATACACACACACACACACGTATGAATCTATTAATATATATATAAATAAGTAAACACAGGGGGAGAGAGAGAGAGAGAGAGAGATACACCCAAGACGGATGGCTCGCCGGCGGTGGAGCCTCCTCCTAAGCGGGATCATTGAGGTGCCCTGCTTTGGTCGCTCTTTCCTTTCACGTCCAGCCAAGTCAAGTCAGGGATGCTAGCGCGAAGCGGTCTCTAGGAGACCGCAGTCGCATCTCGTCTGCCGCGTATGTTTTATGGTACGTGCGCGCAGCATTCGCGCCGTATCCACTAGCATCTACAAGCGGCCTCTGGTTCAAAGCAGCAGCGCCTAAAACCTGCCGCACTATGCGGAATTGACGGGCGCTCTTAATCCTGGCATCTCTGCTGGGAAACTGATCACACGTGCAAGGTTGTTCTGAGCAACTTCGTGACGGTGCGCAAAGCGAAAAGAGGCAGACAGCCTGTTGTCGGAGCCCGTTTGCCTTAGGGGGACATGCCGAAACTGACTAGAACCCCCCCCCCCCGCCAGTGTGACAGACCTCACGAAGCTGAGTTGCGTACGACGGAAAGTGCGCTATCACCACGCCCACCCCCCACCCCCCCCCACCTCAAGAAACCCCTTTACGAAATAGACGGTTTGGCAAGTGGCACGCGGGTCCGAAGGCGACCCAACCGTGCTGCGGGCATGCTTGTATAGACTATCAGCGATTGAGAACAGGGAACCCTTCGTCGATTAAGCTGAGAATGCTCACAATTCCAGTCTTTGGGAATACACTTGACCCAATTGGCCAGACCCTCTCCTGCCTCACATGTGGACAAGCTTTATCTATTGCCAGCAACAATGCAGCCCGCCTTCTCAGCAAGTCTTTTCAGTATCGCAGCCCGTGGTGACGTCGCAGACTTTCCATCTGGAAATACAACCTGGCCATGTCTGACAGGGTCCCCTAAAGCATGCGTCCACAAACCACCTGCTTTTCCGGGTGATGCTCCATATCAGCTAGTAAACGCGGCTTTGTACCTGGCCTAAATCAATCCTTCGAGGGGCGCAGTCTGACCGCCCCAAAAACCCGGCGCTTTGCGCGGCCGCCTGGATGAAGCCCTTGCGAGGCCGCGACAGCTGCAACTTCACTGTATCGCCGGATTCTTGGATCAGGCTGACCGCCTTGTCCTCAGGAAGCCCACGCCCATTGCGCAAAAACCAAGGGCTCCCTCGATGTTCCCTTCAAACATCACCCAACCAAGCGGTGATGCGTGATGCAACCAACGAAGCCCAAGAAGTGGAAAAGAAGGCTAGAGCACTGTCCTGGAACCCATCGGTGGGCACGTCGTTCACCGCTTCAAGCTCATCGCCCTCCTGATCGAGCAAGATCCAATGATCTGGATGTACTTGATATTTTCGCCACACACTTCCGCCACAACACACTTCCCCCCGCACTGTGTCAAGGCTAAGTCTTGTGATACCAACATACAGACCCGCTTCGTCCAAGTCAACAGGCAACACCAAAGCATTCAAGCAGAAAGAGCCAAACGAAGCTGTACTCAGACCGCTTCGAAAGGGCGTGCCAACTGATCCACACACACACACACACATCATCATCGCGACTTACCTTCGCAAACTGCCAACTCCAAAGCCCGTACCGGTCAAGCAAAGCACCTAACCAAAAAAAACAGGGGGGCACATCTAGGTTGCAAGTGGTTTCAGAAGTGATTCAAACCTTTCTATGCCAATTCCATGAGTGTCACAAATTGAAATACATCTGTCCACAGCGTGCCTGGATCCACATGGAATCCTTGCCGTTGAGGACCTCCTGCAAGAGCTTGGCCCTGAGGTTGGCGGAAGGGCAGGGCTGCCGACAAGACATGCACAGGGCTGCTGGCGCATTGCCGCCACTGACAACGTCCTCCACGCCGACGCCAAATCCTCGCTGAGGTCCGAAGGGTTCACGGGGCCCATGAAGCAAGGCGACAGGATAATGCTCCGGCAAGCGTCTACCCGGGCCCAAGAAAAAAGCAAATACAAACACAAAAAGTTGCACATGTCGCAAACCCACACATGCCGCATCCCTCTCTGCATCTCCTGCTCCACGAGGGGCATCAGCCAGGGTGATGCCCAGAGGCTTTGGGAGGGTGACCTCAGTAGCAAAAACGCCGAGACTGGCAGGCAGCGCCGGAGGAGAAATTCCTCTGGCGAGGCTCATTGCCCTGGTAGTCTGGCACATCTGTGTGAACATCGCAAACACGCTTTGGCGCCGCCTCTGGGGCGCTCAAGGCTGTGCAGGAGGCAGGCCGGGGCCCAAGAGTCCCTTCTTTAGTGGGCGCTGTGGCCGGAAGAAAGGCGGAGACGTGGGCACATGGCACATGATGTTGCCAATGGCTTCGCCGGGTCAGACTCTGTGCAGAAGAGCCATGCGCTCGCGCTTCGCCGGGCAGTTCAATGGAAGCCGCTACAAGATCCTAGAAGAAGCATGTGTTAGCTTGTCAGAACATGTCAGAACTTCCAGGCTTGTGGCCACCTGCTGGACGTGAGGAACATGGCTAGGTCAGGAGCAGCAGGCTGCGATGACCGCCAGGGGTATGGATTCTGGTTTGCAGGCTCGTGCTATCTGCGTTGAACGTGCCGGCCACCATGAGGCTAGAATGCTATTGCTCAGGCTAGGCTTGAATAAATATTGAAAGCATGTGAATGGTCCCCCGCCTCGTAGACAATCTTTAGCGTGCCGATCATTTCAGCATTTGACGGCAAGACGCGCTCGGTTCCCTGCATTCCGAGCACAACGCAAAACTTGCCTGCTGTGCGGGCCCAGCCTTGCCATAGCGAGGCTTCAGAAAGTCTGCCGCAGCTTCGAAAACGTTCTGTTCCTGCAGGGCAAAACGCTCGAACCATATCAAGCTGTGGACTGACCCTTCCTTCTTCGCCTTCAAGGCAACACGCCCCTCTGGTCGAGACTGCGGTGCCTTCGGTGCATTTGCCGCGGTTGAGTTCAACCCCTCCGTAGTGGAGACAAACCTGAACTTCAGTGCGCCCAAGATGCACTCAGTTGTGGCTAATTAAATGTGAAGTTGGAAGGTATGTCCGTCCAGTGGTATTCGCCAGAGGTCACAAATCAGTGCTCCCTTGCTTTTCCTTCAAATGCCAGTGCTTCGTAAGCCTTTCGGACAAAGAAGTTTTCACGCGCACCTCTGAGACAAAGCTGTTCTTCAAGCCCAGCACGAAAACCAGCGCAGCCAGCCCCAGGCCCCTGAGCGAGCATGGGGCAAAACGGGAGACCGCCGGGGCACAAAGCCTTCGAGGTGACGCGGACATGGCAAGGTTCCCTTGGCTCTCTTGACTCCTCTGTAAGGTTTGTTTTTTCAAAGCCCTTGCATTTTCTGCGGGCTGCGTGCAGTCTTTGCCAGAAGGGATCTCTCCCTGAAGCATAGATGGCATTTACTGCTGGCTCAGCCTTCGACAGTAGATAATCACGGCATTTCTTGTGTGCGCACCTCATGACAGCACGCACCTGCCAGCCAAAATTGCAGCAGCGCGCCGCACAACTCGCTGACGCTTCTCTAGGCGGCTTGACCAGTCGAAGCCTGTATGGGGTGCGGGGGATGCAAGCAAAGCGTCAAGTTCCGCAATGTCAAACGTGAACGACCTACGAGAACAAGGTGTGGCAAAGCAAGGTGCCAAAATGCGTAAATAGCATTCTTTTGCACGTTGCTGTGCATCGAATTCCCATGGGCTCTGAATTAGCCGTACTTCCGCTTTGAATTTGTAGTGCTTCACGGCACAAGTGCGGAAGAAACGGGACCCGCTGAATTTTTGATGTCCCACCTTGACATCTTCCAGGTAACGACCAAGCATCCCGGTCAGCCTATGCTGATCATGCTGATCCAAAAAACCAAAGGTCGGCGCCAGCCCCTTCCGGCACCTAAGACCTACCTATCCCACGTCTCACTGGCTTTTGTACAGAACATTGTCGGAGAGCCTGACGCTACCATCTCATGTGTCACTGGCAACTGGACAAGGGACAAGTTTGCCACTGACAGAAACCAAAAACAGGATGCGCTCCATGCCCATTGGCCTTCCAACCGCAGCTTCTGCCAGTCATCTAACCCCTCCCCGGAAAAATCAAACACGACCGCGCCCCAAGGTACGGGAGCCGCAAGACTGAAGCCGCGGCCCTGCCTCCCAAGGCGTGCCGAAATTGGCTGTTGCAGCTTTCCAAAGCTTCACGCAGGGCCAAGCACTGCCTCTCTCCTCGGGCGCGGACCCAAATCGCAAGCCTAAAATGAAACACGTCAACAAGAGGCAAACATGTCTTCCTCTGGAGATCCCGCGGATTTTCTGTTTTGCGCCTGGTCTCAGCGCCAAGCTCGAACATCGAGAAGCACAAGCGTCCGAAAGCTAAGAAGTTACAACGCGAAGGCCTATCACGTCCAGGCCGAATCCCAAAGCCAAACCGAAGAAAACTGCGCAATTGGGCAATGGCAAGAACGTGGCGACACGTTGGTGATGCTTGGGGGTGTTGCTGCTCATGCTGAGGATGCGGAAAGCCAAAGCCACAAAAGAAAGCCACCAAATGCCATGAAAACTCGCGCCACAAAAGCCAAAAAGCCAGCTCGGACAAAAGCAAAGAAACATCCCAGAAAGAAACAAGAAGCTGAAAAAAGGAGCCCTCTTATCAAACAGCCAGCCTTCTCCTTTGCTCAAGTGTCTCACTGTTCTCGCTTCTCTCACCGCTTCTCTATTTTTCTACTTTTCTAACCATGCTAATTTATCTCATGCCTTTCTACAACTTCTCTGGATAGGCCCACGTGTTCTCACTTTTTGACTATACTACTTTCTCCGTTAAGACCAGGACATACCAGGACGCGTGTCTTTACTCCGTAAGCCACCTCTTCAGAATTGAGAAAAAGGTGAGTACAAGCGTGCTGCCACATTTGCCAAATCTCTCCGCTGCAGCTTCTGCGTCAGGGTCTCGGCGCGCTTTTGCAGTTCTTCTAGGGGCAGCTTCCCGACTTCTTCTGCAAGAGGGCTCGTCTCCAACTCCTGCCACTTGCAACCTGCTTTTGCAACGGTCAGCCATGCACCGCAGGGGGTCTTGGGCACGGTGGGCACAAAACGCAACTTGCGGCTCTTTGCAGCCTGGGCAACATGTTACCGTGTGACAACAGTCCTTCCAGGTGCTTGAAAGATCCAGAGGCGACGACAAAGAGGAGAACGAGTCTGCCAGGGAATGTCGCTTGTTGCCCTGGTCCCCGCCATCTCCGCTGAAAACGTCAGCGGAAAAAGATGAGGGTGACTGGGTGGACGACACCTGCAGGCTGCTGGTGTCGCTTTCTTTCAGGCCTCGATGGTTTCGCCAGCACGGCGCGACGCGAACTTCCAGCTTGCGAAGGCAGTGCCGTTGCTCAGGTTCTTCCTCCTTCACTGCCAGCGCACTGATGCAGGCAGGAAGGTTCCGCATGTTCCACTCGTCTTGAAGTGTTCGCAGCGGCTGTTTCTGCCGCGCACTTTGCGGAGGTGTCCCGGCAAGTAGTTGGTGTTGCCGGTGCTGCCTGCCCTGCGGGGTCCCGGTTTGAGTCCCTGCATCTGCTCTACAAGCCTCGCAGCTCCGGCAGCTCTCTTCAAACATCTTCAATCAAGCAGCCTCTGAGCATGGTGCCCGAAATATGGCTGTGGGTCAAAACCAATGGTACCTTTTTAGGTGCACCACCCATTTTAGGACCTATTTTAGTGGGGATTGGGATGTTCACTGGGGGCTAACCGGGATTTTGACCCACAGCCATGCATGTGACCTTGATGCCGCCGTGGCACCCGAGGTGCGAAGCCCAAGTCATCTGGGCCAGGGAAAAGTCAACCAAGGGACACAGTAAGAAAAGCGCTCGCGAAATTGAAGCCCGCCTGGAGAAAATGGCGCTGACAAAGGTGGGCTCAGGCTGTGCGGCACGGGGGACAGCTTGTCACAAACGTCAGGTGATGTGGGCTGCGATGTCCCGTCCTCAGATCGATCCATCGAAAGCCATGGCCGACCCAAACCAAGGCTGGCACCGCATTTGTGCCGGGGTCAGAGAGTCCTGCACGAGCGGCCAGTTTCTGGGCACATGTTTCGCTGGTGGTTTGCAAGGTCCCCCCTCTACCAAAGGCTTGAGAATTGAATTGGAGTCCCATGATTTCCCCTAAGAAGCAACTGCAACGCGAACAACTTCCCCGAGCAAGGCCGCAAATTCTCGAGCGTCTGTCCTCGCCCCACCTTGCATGCCTGCTGCTGCTGGGGCCGAAGCCGAGCCTTATGGCTCATGGCTTTTCTGGCAGTTGTGCGGGTGAAATCAGCCGCCGCTACCGACAGCAGAGTGGTGAGGGGATCGCCAGAAGCGGGTACCGCATGTAAGTCAAAGCCCGGGAACAACATGCGCACACAAGAAAAGCAAGGAAAAGAAAAGAAAGCGGTACCGAATGGCACAGGTGTGTAATTCTCTCATCTTAGTGCGCCACCATCCTGCCGTGTGTGGCACTGTGACCTGTAGGCACTGCCCACGCATGAGCGAAGCTGGCATGTGAAGAAAGAGCCAAATTCCAGCAAGCTGCCAGCAAAATGCTCCATCTTAGGTCGCATGTTCGAGTCCTTCACGTCGGCACCGGTATGCAAGCCGCGAGCCACTGGCCAAAGCAAGCATGAATCAATCTCATTACCTCCAAACATGTCGTGTCCTCCTCTGCACTTTTCCTTCTGAGCACAAAAGATCCAGGAAACCCAGCACCTTGGTTGGTCTCATGGCAGGCCCTAAGACTCGTTGTGCTTCCTGCCTCAACCCGCCGCGCCCCGCCCTCTGCCACCAAAGCACTCGAAGAGGGAGAGAGCCGCAGGCTCCGGGTGTCGCTGGGAGATTTCTTGGGAGAAGGCGTTGTGGACCCAGACCTCACTGGAAACTTCCTGGAGACACGTTCCCCCCCGAGTCTCGGGCACCTTCAATGCTGCCCAGGGGCCAGGGCGATGGCCCAGGCGTCGGCGGCGCCGCTTCCAGGGTCTCCTGCGCGACCTCGACCGGTGCCTTGCACAGCTCCGGCTGGGAGACCGCGAGCAGTGCCTGTGCCACAGCCGCATGCCCGGCGGGCGGCTTCAAAGCACAGGCAGACAAGAGATCCTCAGTGGAAGCACGTGTCAATGCATTGTTCCTGAGACCAAGCACGCTCGAAAGACAAGAAGATAGCATGACACTCGCAGCTACGGCCGGGCGTCGAGGGTTGCTGTCACCTCTGATCTGACTCGCTGTGGCTCTAGCTCTCTCACCACAAACCTCTGCGGCCCCTCCGACACGGCCCGGGCTCTCTCGGGCCTCTCAAGCCTCTCAGGGCCCTCAAGCCTTGGGAAGGGCTCAATGCGTCTGGGTGCGAACCCCGGCCCGAGCGGGCCATGGCCAAAAGTGCCGTCCGGGCCAAGTCGGAAATCGCAGGCCACTGGGTGGCTGGGCCGCGGCTGCGCCCTGCTCGGGGGCAGATCCCACTGCACCGCTGGCTGAGTCCAGCGCCGCCGAAAGGTCTCAGGCGGGCACCAGGACGCGGGCGCATGGGGCACGTGCGCGGGCAGCCTCTGCCATTCGGCCTCCAGGCGGGGCACGCTGTGCTGCCGGAAGAACGGGTGCAGCACAGCCATGGCGTTCGCTGTGTGCGGAATCGGTTTCTCTCGCTAAGTGGCAGGGCTTTGGCATGGTGCTGCAAGGTAAAGTGGCTTCAGTTCCTGCTTGCTTCGCAATCCACAGGTGAAGTGGCTGTTGTTTGACTCATCCAAACATATCTGCTCAGGTCAGGTGATGCATGAGAAGGATGTTGTAGCATAGCTATGCATGGCACCCCGGCGTGCCGGGCTGATGCTCAGCTGCTCAGCCAATGAAACCAGCCACCACATTGCAACGGCAAGCCTGACAATTGCCAGGCCAAAGGTTGTGCGATGAAAATGCTGCAAGGCTGGCTTGAAAGAGCATGCAAGGCATGAGCTTTTCTGGGTCAAATTCTCGATGCCTGGCTGGTGAGGCCGGTCACACCCAGCGGCAACATGAAGCCTTACCCCAAAGCAGGGCGCGGCGTCATTGGGCCACACGGCGTGCTGGGCATTGGTTCCCTTGCGGCTCTGACATGCGACGTGAAACTGGGGCTCAGCTTCTAGATTCAGAAAGCTGAGCTTTGCTCGGGCTACTTCTCCTGCAAGGTGCTCGCCCTCTCGCAAGATCTCAGAGTCTCAGGCTCGCCCCGAGGCCTTCTTGCTGGCCGTGCCACGGGTGAGTGTGTAGGTCAGAACGCCACTGGTGCCTGTCGGTGCTGGGCCAGTCACAATGCGAGACACTTGCATACACCAGATCTTTGCGGGCAAGGAGCACACACTGTACCCAACAACTCCCATGAATGTCAGCCTGGCGCCGCCATTCCATGGCACTCTGCCGGTGGTTTTGCGAGGGTTGCCTAACCGCCTAATCGATCTATCTTTCGTTTGCTCTTCTCGCATGCCAGTTGCTTGCCAAGCAGCTCGGATGGGTGCGTCAGCCTGCTCACCACAGTTGTTGCGCACTTGTACGCCACATTGGCCACCTGCAACGGGTTTCACGGGAAACCGCCCCTTCCCGCGCCGCCAAGCGCTGAACGCCGCCCGGTCGGCCGGATTTGCCGCTCCGTGCCTGGATGGTGGTCGCTGAGACTTCGCCCTGCAGGCGACCCGAAAGCCCTCAAGCTCTCAGCCTGAACCAGACCGGCCTGCAGCGCCAGGAGCAGCGTACCGATGCCAAAGGCGGCGAAGGATGATGAAGCAACCAGAGTGGCCTCGTACCTGGCTGCGGCAAGCTGCAAAAGACCTCCCTGCACCTTGGGGGCTGGGGCCTTCGAGCGGAAAGCTCCAACAGGGTGAAGGGGAAGCCCTCAAAGTAGCCGAGAATAGCGATCAAGGGCATGGACAAGACCTTGGCCAATCACATTCTCATCAAAAAGGGCCGCACCCCGGGTGCAAAGCAAGTGCGGCCAAGAACTGAGGCTCAAGCAACCCGGTGGAAGTTGATGTCAATGGCTGACATCCCGAGGTTTGCTGTCGTCATCAAGTACCGCTCAAAGGTGCACATGCCAGCAACTAGAAGGGCATTGGATATGGCATAGACCGCGCCGTTGTAACGGATGGTGAAGTCTGTGACCTGCGCCCAAAGAGATGAAACCCACAAACATACAACATGCACGTCCTGATTTCTTTCTCGGGGTCTCATTTTTTTTCAGCCCATGTACACGCCGCTTAAATAAGCCGCCGAGCTTCGGAGTAAAGGATCGTGCCCATAAAGGTGATCAACAAAGCCAGCACCAGCATTGAGTCCATCGGCTTCTTTAGGGCCACACGCTCGCACAGCGCGGTCAAGAAAGGCACCGTGTTCCGAATGACCACCTGCAGTTCACTCTGGCTGGTGCGATAGTAGCAAACCAACAATGGCTCCGGTGAACCTGGGAAACACGAAGCATAACCATCTGATATATCTCCTGCAAGTCTTCAAGCCAGTCTTCACCTTCAAACATTCCAGGGGTTGGCACGGGCCTTCCTCCTCCCCAATACCTTTTTTAGGTCCCGTTGGGAAGCCCAACTGCATGCAAGCAGCGTAGAGCGGGACACCTGGAAATTCGGCCACGCATGACACGAGTCAGTCGATCAACGCGCCATTGGCCATGGGTCAAAATCCCGTACCACCAGTGAACATCCCAATCCCCACTAAAATAGACTAAAATGGGCGGTCCACCTAAAATGGCACCATTGGTTTTGACCCACAGCCATTCCCGGCCAGGCGGCTAACTTCCTCCAGCGCCTTGAAGCTGCTCAAAAGCACCTGAGTCATACTCTCAAAACCTGGTATTAACATGATCGACCCAGAACCAGGTAAAAAATTAAGAAGGAATTCCGCAGCTATTTATGGTTGGGATTGTCCCTTGCTAATTAACCTTTATCTACCCGGGTTTTGACTGTGGCTCACCTGATGCGGCAAGGGCCCAACCAAAAAAGCAGAAGCAGACGAATGCATGGTCCCTCGCCAACGGGTTCAAACTCGCATCTTACATCTTCCCCTTGCCGCGGCGCAGCAACTAGCCAGAGAGCATCCAGAAATAACGGCAAAACCTGGCATCCAGTCAGCGCTTGTCGAGGTACGTATGGCATACACATGCCACTGGCGTTGCCTGATGCCTCTCGAGTCGTCGAAGAAGCACCTCATGAACAAGTCCCCCTGTTCATCTCCCATCTCTCTGTCCCCCCGTGGGCCTTCCCATAGAGATGCAACAGCGTGGAGCAAAGGATCGTCCCGCTATTTTGCAGGAAGACTACCGTCCAAGCCTCAAGTCCCCAGCCGCAGGCCCATCAAGGCGTATACGCATGAGGCAAGGGCAAAGGGAAAAGACGTCGAGATCGTCTTGTTCACAAGTATGAGAAACACGGAGCAGCTTGCGTGACCCAAAAACCTCGGATCTGAGAGGCAGGCCTCAACTTGAAAACAGCGCTCGTGCGCACGCATGGCCAAGCATGCCAAGCTGCAAAAGGAGGATCCATAGCTGGCCCCCGCTAGCTGGCGGCTCCTGTTGCACCAAGCCGACACCTCCCTGACCAACGTGCACACACCTCCATTCTACACATCCAACTCACTAACTGCAGGCAAGACTCCTTGCCAGCCGACATGCCTGACAGTCCTGGCTCGTGAGGCACTTCAAGTTCGCTGCAGGTGATTCAACGCAGGCACTCAATGCAATTCACCTATGGCCTTCCTGTCTAGCCATTCTACAGTACCCCTGCACCCAGCCACCTCAGCGTCAAGCCGCGCCCGCCGGCTCGGAAGCTGCCAACGGCCAAAATTGGCAAGAGGCTCAAGCTGCGGCACTAAAAAGCACAGTTGCTTGATTGTTGTTGTTACTTGGTCGTTGTTGTTGCTGGATTGTTGTTGTTACTTGGTCGTTGTTGTTGCTGGATTGTTGTTGTTACTTGGTCGTTGTTGTTGCTGGATTGTTGTTGTTACTTGGTCGTTGTTGTTGCTGGATTGTTGTTGTTACTTGGTCGTTTGTTGTTGCTGGATTGTTGTTGTTACTTGGTCGTTGTTGTTGCTGGATTGTTGTTGTTACTTGGTCGTTGTTGTTGCTTGATTGTTGTTGTTACTTGGTCGTTGTTGTTGCTGGATTGTTGTTGTTACTTGGTCGTTGTTGTTGCTGGATTGTTGTTGTTACTTGGTCGTTGTTGTTGATTGTTGTTGTTACTTGGTCGTTGTTGTTGCTTGGATTGTTGTTGTTACTTGGTCGTTGTTGTTTGTTGTTGTTACTTGGTCGTTGTTGTTTGTTATTGTTGTTATTGTTGTTGTTACTTGGTCGTTGTTGTTGCTTGTTGTTGGTCGTTGTTGTTGCTGGATTGTTGTTGTTACTTGGTCGTTGTTGTTGGATTGTTGTTGTTACTTGGTCGTTGTTGTTGCTGGATTGTTGTTGTTACTTGGTCGTTGTTGTTGCTGGATTGTTGTTGTTACTTGGTCGTTGTTGTTGTTACTGGATTGTTGTTGCTGGATTGTTGTTGTTACTTGGTTGTTGTTGCTGTTGTTGTTGTTACTTGGTCGTTGTTGTTGCTTGATTGTTGTTGTTACTGGTCGTTGTTGTTGTTGGATTGTTGTTGTTACTTCGTTGTTGTTGCTGATTTGTGTTGTTACTTGGTCGTTGTTGTTGCTGGATTGTTGTTGTTACTTGGTCGTTGTTGTTGCTGGATTGTTGTTGTTACTTGGTCGTTGTTGTTGCTGGATTGTTGTTGTTACTTGGTCGTTGTTGTTGTTACTTGGTCGTTGTTGTTGCTGGATTGTTTGTTGTTGCTGGATTGTTGTTGTTACTTGGTCGTTGTTGTTGCTGGATTGTTGTTGTTACTTGGTCGTTGTTGTTGCTGGATTGTTGTTGTTACTTGGTCGTTGTTGTTGCTGGATTGTTGTTGTTACTTGGTCGTTGTTGTTGCTGGATTGTTGTTGTTACTTGGTCGTTGTTGTTGCTGATTGTTGTTGTTACTTGTCGTTGTTGTTATTGTTGTTGGATTGTTGTTGTTACTTGGTCGTTGTTGTTGCTGGATTGTTGTTGTTACTTGGTCGTTGTTGTTGCTGGATTGTTGTTGTTACTTGGTCGTTGTTGTTGCTGGATTGTTGTTGTTACTTGGTCGTTGTTGTTGCTGGATTGTTGTTGTTACTTGGTCGTTGTTGTTGCTGGATTTGTTGTTACTTGGTCGTTGTTGTTGCTGATTGTTGTTGTTACTTGGTCGTTGTTGTTGCTGGATTGTTGTTGTTACTTGGTCGTTGTTGTTGTGGATTGTTGTTGTTACTTGGTCGTTGTTGTTGCTGGATTGTTGTTGTTACTTGGTCGTTGTTGTTGCTGGATTGTTGTTGTTACTTGGTCGTTGTTGTTGCTGGATTGTTGTTGTTACTTGGTCGTTGTTGTTGCTTGATTGTTGTTGTTACTTGGTCGTTGTTGTTGCTGGATTGTTGTTGTTACTTGGTCGTTGTTGTTGCTGGATTGTTGGTGTTGCTTGGTCGTTGTTGTTGCTGGATTGTTGGTTTGCTTGATTGTTGTTGTTGCTGTGGTGCGTGTTGCTTGTTGTCACGTGTTGTTTTTGTTGCTGTTGTTGTGGTTGTGGTCCGGTTGTGGTCGTCGTCTCGTTGTCGCCGTCGTTGGTGTTGTTGGTGTAGTTGCTGATGTTGCTGTTGTTGCTGCTGTTGCTGTTGTTGCTGTTGTTGCTGTTGTTGCTGATGTTCTTGTTCTCGTTGTCGCTGTTGCAGGTGGTGGGGTGGTGCTGGTGGTAGTTGTCCTTGTCTTTGTCCTTGTTATCTTTATTGTGGTTGTTGTGGCTGTTTTGTGGCTGTTGCGGTTGTGATTGTTTGTTGCTTGTTGTTGGTTGTTTGTTGCTTGTTGTTTGTTGAGTTTCGTTTGTCTGTGTATTGTTGTTTGTTGTTTGCTGTTTGCTGTTTGCTGTTTGCTGTTTGCTGCTTGCTGCTTGTTGTTTGCTGTTTGCTGTTGTTTGCTGTTTGCTGCTTGTTGCTTGCTGCTTGTTGTTTGTTGCTTGCTGTTGTTTGTGATGTGTTTTGTGTTGCTTGTTGTTTCTTGTTTCTTGATTGGTGTTTGTCGGTTGTTGCTTGTTGGCTGTTGGCTGTTGGCTGTTGCTTGTTGGTTGTTGTTTGTTGTTTGTTGTTTGTTGTTTGTTTGTTGTTTGTTGCTGGTTGTGTGTTGTTTGTTTGTTGTTTGTTCTTGATTGTTATTTGTTGTTGGATGTTTGCTGTTTGCTGTTTGTTGTTTGTTGTTTGTTGTTTGTTCTTTGTTGTTGGTTTTCTGTTGTTGGTTGTTTGTTGTTGGTTGTTTGGTTGTTGGTCGTTTGGTCGTTTGGTTGTTTGGGTGGTTGCTTCGTTGTTTGGTTGTTTGGTTGTCGGGTTGTTTGGTTGTTTGGGTTGTTGGGGTTGTTTGGGCTGTTTGGGTTGTTTGGGGTTCTTTGGGTTGTTGGGGTTGTTTGGGGTGATTGGAAAGTTTGGG
>CAUJNA010001090.1:1050670-1070670 GCA_963377175.1 Effrenium voratum
TTTGACAAGCGTGCGCCGCTGCAGCAATCGGTAGATGACAAGGATCAGGTTGCAAATGAGGCAAGTCCAAATCCCGATGGTGGTAAGGATTGGATCTTCCAGGACGAAGATTGTGGCGCCGAAAACAGTGGAAAACAAGGACATCTTGGCCGACAAACTGGGCGTGGAGCCATGACCCGAATCAAACGTAGTTGGCAGCGAGACCTCGGCCAAAAAGGAGAACACCGGCACCAGGTTGCCAAAGATCACCCGTTCCGAAATGGACGCCCGGTCGGACAGAAAGTGGTCTGCGATCTGGTAGAGGGCGTAGGTCAGGGAGCAGGGCAGCCACTGCGCCAGTCCCAGCAGCGAGTCGCGCGACAGCGCGGGGCGCTTCCAGGCGCAAGCCAAGAGGGGCAGCAGCAGCAGCGCCAAGCCCTGCACCAGAGTCAGGGCCACCGGCGCCCGCGTCAAAATGCAGAGGGACTGATTGGCCGTCACCACTCCTCGGATGCCCAGTGGATGCCCCCACGGAGGGAAAAAAACAAATCGGCATCCGATTTTTGTTTTGCTAGTTGACTTTAAAGCGGAACCCTTGCCAGAAGAAAGGAGAAAAAGGAGCACCACTGGGCAACTGGGACTCCAATGGTGGTGGCAGAAACGCTCAGCTGGATCAGCAGCGAGTAGAAGTGATCCAGGTGTTCTGCCTGGCGCTGGCACAGGGCCCAATACCAAGCCCAGGCCATTAAAAGCGGCACGTAGAGGAGAAGATAGACGGACAAAATCTCATTGGTGGCTGCAACCTCCAAATTCAGCCCCACAGGTCCCACAATGGTTGCGTTCCGTCCAAGCTTATCCTTGTCAGTGACAGTCTTGTAATCCGCATGTACGAAAAGGGATTTCTCCTCTGCTTCCGTGATGTTATCCGCACTTTGATTGACTTGCTTCCCTGGCCAGGACTTCGTGCTGGCCGCAGCAACATGGCTGGAGTTTATTTCGCGCGCCAACTGCCCGGCCACCTCTTTTGCCGTGTCCTGTTTGGTAGGCTCCCCGAGTCGAAACAATTGCCGCTGCATCAAATCCAGCTCGTCCAGACATTCCGTGTGCGCCGCCGCCAGCATCGCGGCGATTGCCGCCAGGTGTCGTGTAGCTGCCATGCGGCGCTTGCTTGGCAAGGCCGCGAAAGAGAACGGTTCGGATTCTTGGGCCCAGCCGGGCTAATAGAGACAAAGCATGTAGAGCCATTCCCTACATGTCCTCTTTAACCATCACCCCGGCAAAAGGACGCTCATAAACTGGACCAAAACGTGACGTTTGGCCAACACAAAAAGGCAGTATAGGAAACCCTGAGGCAAATCCACCCACCCCGGTGCACCATGGTGCACCTAGCTTGCACCTCTTGTCACCGTCGTTCCAGCAAAATGGCTGGCTCTCAGGCGCTTAGCTGCTGAGCTTCTGCCGGATGCCCGCCTCAGGAGGGTGCAATCAAATATGAGAAAGAACGCGTCTCACACCTCCAGCTTGTCGGTGTCCGCAATGAAGGCCCTCAAACCCTGCGCATGCCAACAAAGGATGCACATGCTTCTCTCGGGTTGGTATGGTTTGGTTGTGTATGTTAGACATGTCATTGCATGGCAGGAAGACCAAATTTGGGGTTGGGGTTGGGGTGAGGGTGCATTTAGGCTGCGGTCAAGATGGGTTTGGTGGGTTCAAGGTGGATTTAGGGCAGGGTGGGATTCAGATGGGTTTAGCCTGGGTTGGTGTAGGGTTGCAGGGACCAACCGCACTTTAGAGTGGGCAGAGCGTTTGCCAAAAAGTGCGCTTCAAACAAACCCTCCCCTATGCACGTGAACCAGCAACGTCAAAATTGCAAATCTAAGCAGGCAAAACAACAATGATGTCACAGCAAGTGGTGGCAAAATAGCCCAGGCGGACAAACCAGGAGGAAATGGCAAGGAAATGGCAAGTCTAAACAAGCAGTCTGTGATGGCAGCCTGTCACAAAACAGTCCTGCCTCGGTGAGAATCGAACCACTCCCGCGGCCCGTCAGGCCCCCAAATGTGACCACAATCTTGTCGCCCACTCAACCCCAGGCAAACCTCAAGCAAAGCCTCTTCGCGGCCAGCTTTCGGAAAAGCTATGCAAAGCTGTGAAAGGCGACAACAAGCAACGAGAAGCCGCCGCCGGGAACAGGAAACATCAAACTCAACTCAATCCTTTGACTTGGGAATCTAATGACCGGACGGAATCCAGCGGAGAACAATCGCCAGACCGGACGGAATCCAGCGGAGAACAATCGCCAGACAGCGGACCCATGGCACTCTCTCCGTCTGTCTGTAGCGGCAATTGCTGTCTGCCTCTGCGGTCTTCTCCGTGGCGCATGCATCCGCATTCAGCAGAAAGCGGAATTGGGCCTGACTGAGGCTAGGACGGAAGGAAAACGAATTGCAAACAGGCAAATTGTTGCATGTCTCCTCTTGTGGTTTTGATACCTCAAGTCAAGAATCTGCATCTCTCCTGTGGTTTTGACACATCACCTTTTGAGGTCACGTTGGAAGTGAGCTTAGAAATTTTGGGACCCCTAGCAAAGCCGGTGAGTTGCACACACTTAGCAAAGCAAGCACAGTGCCTCCGACATCTTGCCACCACACAGCTCCTCATCCTTGCACTCAGCACTGTCGCCAGGCTGCAGCTTCCTGCAAGCATGACATGAGCTGAACAGAGGTAGCCACGTCATCACGTCAACCCAAGCGTTCCATAGTGGAACCTGATGCAGGCGCGCCATTTTCAAGCACCGGGCTCACGAGTTGAGGATTTGGAAGGCCTGGCCGGGAAAAGGATGCGATTTCACCAATCAAACTCTGTGGAAGGACTGCAGTGCAGCGTCAGTCAGAGTGCAGGCATCGAGCACTTTTTGCCATCGAGCATTGAGCCTTCCCTGACCTTGCACCGTGGCTTGGCCACACAAGTCAGGTATCTGTCATCCGCGCACGAGCTGCCGAATGCGAACAAACATGGGAATGTGCTGCTCAAACATGGAGAGAATTCAAGGCAGCACGCTCTCGGGCCATATCTCGCTGCGATCCAGCCAGCAGTGACATCATTCAGCTTAGGACTGATCTCCCTGTCTACATGCTTCAAACTGCATCAATGGCCGGTGATTGTCAGATCATGTGCATCCCAGACACTCCGACTGAAGAACTTGACTTGCAATTGACAATGCCATGCCCCTTGGCATATCCGACAGCCCCCCGGGCCCAAACCTGGCATCCAGAGGGGCCTTTCGCCCCGGTCACACATATCACCCGGCTCAGGGATCGTCAGCACCCATGTCAGCCCACCGCGGGCTAGCACTTCGCTGCGCAGCCGAGCTCGGCATCTCCAATTTATAGCCTCCTTGCCTTGATCCGCACAAATGCAACTGCACTCATGAGCCGCAAAACAACAGTCTTTGCCTCGAAAAAAAGTGATTCAGCATCTGCACGTGCGCATGCCTATGCTCTCTTTGCAGCCTGTGCACACTGTGCATATTACGAATATCACTCGAAAGGCTCGCTCCCCGAGCCAGGAAAGCTGCTAAGACTAGTCATCAACAACTGTAAAAAACTGAAAGCGCCGTCTTACTTCCCGAATACGAGGCCTAGCCGGAAAACTGTCATTTCAGTTCTTCGCCGCCTGCCAAATCATTCACACTTGTGCCACGCAAAGCCGGACGCGGCATTTCGAGAAGCACTCCTTTCTGGTTGTAACCTGGCTTGATTAGGTGCTTGGTCTTGCCTTTCGCCTTTCCTGCCAGTTCGGCCACGCTTTGATCGTAATGTGTTTGTGTGGACCCCGGGTCGGTCACCTGGGGTTCGAGGGATCGCTCTGCCAGAATCACACTTGGCTGCAGTTCAAAGAATTTCAAGAATATTCTATGCTTCGCGCTGCTGTCGACTCAACTCGCTCGCGCCACCTCTGACTGCTGCCCAAGGCGCGCCATGCTCGCTGGCGGAAGTTGGGTCCTTAGGCGACTTCAATCCGGCTGGCCAGCTGGAAGCCCAAAAGCCCAAAAGCTTCAACTCACCACTCTGCCAAGGAGCACTGGTGCCCCGGGACCCGGCATTTGCATCAGCACTGCCCCAACCGGCAACTGGTATGGTGTCATGGTGATGGGATACATCTGGGCTGACACTGCACATCCCATCGCCCTGAGATGGTCGGGAATGTTCAAATGCCACCATTTCACCTAGCATTCTACCAAAAAGCAAACAAAGAATAGAACATCATGAGGCGGAGGGAGGACAATCCTGGGCCTCTCCAAAAGCCTTCGTCTTCGTGCCCATTCCTTTTTGCACACTCTCCCATGAGCACAGCTGGCTTTCTGACGAGGTTCTGGTGCAGTGGAACTGCCATCATTTGTCCACCCGGCGACGCAGGCATCAGCATCTGACCCGGTTGCAGAATCATGCCACCACCCGGCGTCACTGGTGCTGTTCCGTTGGGCGTTGTGGGTGGCCCTTGAATGCCTCAGCCGAGGCACTGCCAACAACCTGAATTTACGTTTTTGGCGCGAGCATGTGTGCAGGCTAATTGTCCGCACCTCTGGTGGCATCGCCAGTTCTAGCTTGGCCATCCATTGCCTGGCAAACGAGCCAAGCAAACAGCCTACGTCAATAATATGGCAGGCCGTGTATTGCACTCTACTGACCCCCCCATCCCCACAAAAAGAAGAAGAACAAAAAACGGGCCTGCGCCGGAAGCGCACCATGCGCCTTTGCCTGTGCGGCTTGCGCTGCCTGCGCTGCCTGCGCCGCCTGCGCCGCCTGCGCTGCCTGCGCTGCGTGTGCCTGAACTGCTTGCACTTGCGCTTGAGCCTGTGCTTGGGCTTGCGCCTGGGCTTGCGCCTGGGCTTGCGCCTGGGCTTGCGCCTGGGCTTGCGCTTGGGCTTGCGCTTGTGCCTGCGCTTGTGCCTGCGCTTGTGCCTGGGCTTGTGCCTGCGCCTGTGCTTGGACTTGCGCTTGTTCTCTGGTGGCAGCCTCCGCTTGCTGCTGTCGCAAGCGGGCAACTTTCCTGGGCAGCCGCAAGATTTGAGAGAAGTCTGGGCACAACGAGATCGGCCGAAACTGCTTAACTGCTTCTCCAAGCCGCTGCTTTTTTCTGAGCTTTGGCTCGCCTTCTGGACAAAGATGGCAACGCTTGCAGGCCGTACCATTGATGCAGCCGCTGGGCTTCTTGTGAAACCAAGCCTGGGTCTCATCAGTGCTGAGCATGCTAGGGCTTTCTGCTTGCAGTTTGGCCCTGGCGATGGAGAGCTTGCACATCTCTTTCTGGGTTTGCCCAAAAAACTGCCGAGCAGCGCATGGTTGGCATGCTGGAAGCCCCTCCTTCAGGGTTGTGCAGTTCAACTCTTGCAAGTCTCCACGAATAACAGTTCCAGACTAAGGCACTCATCACCTTCCTGCCACCCTGCCACCCTGCAGCCTGTCCTCGTCAACGAGTCCGTGTAGCCGAGAGCCCTCTGAAGGTGGTTGCCGCAAGTTCTCCGGAGCTGTAAGAGCCAAACCAAGCAATTGCCGTCCAAAGTGGGATGGGCTCATCCTTGGCTGCCGTGGCCCTGTTCAAACATTCCGTGAAATGCATGCTCTTCTATGCCCCGCTTGTGCAAAGCTTCACTGGCGGTGGAGGCATATCGCCATGATCCTCCTCAAAGGTTGGCGCTGATTCTTTTGGAGGAGGTATCATCGAAGGAGAACGTGACGAGCTTCCTGTGAGGAAATCGAAAGAAGGAACAAGCTCAGCCGGCATGTCAAACGGTCAAATGGAAGGCCGCTGTCAGTTTCAAAAGCGCATCTCTTCCAGAGCGCTCAACCACAAAGCTCCTGCGTCTGGGCCATCGGATCTTTCCTGAGATTAGATTAAGAAGAAAGAAAAAACAGAAAAAAAGAAAACGCCGGCCCTGCATGCAGAACAGCCCAGCCCTTATCCTGGGCCCATGTCTCCAATGCAAGCTGAAAGCTGCGGCTTCCAAGAGATCAGTGCGAAAGGGGAAGACTGCAGTCTGGTCCCTAGCGACCTTCCAGTCCAAGATGCGTTCGCCAGAAAAAACCGGGCTGGTGAAGCTGTGTCCGACATTCGTGCGGTGCACGTCTTGGCACCGTCATGGAAGGAGGTGATCGAGTCCGGCGATTCCTCCTCCGCCACATCGATGAATGTGTTCTTGACCTTACCAAGCGATTCAGACCTCAACCCAGCTAACTCTCGCCAAGAAGGCCCAACCAGGATGAACACGCCAAAGCAAGGCAAGAGGCGGTCAAAGGAAGTTCAGCATCTACTGGAATACCGGCCGGTGAGACTGGCGACACTGAGAATGACCTGTTCATAAGCACTCAGCGTGAACATGCGAATGAAAGCTAGCTTTGGAGTGGCACGTCGAAACATGCTGAATGTCACGGAAACACTCTGCACTGAGTTTGTCACTCGAAGGCTGCAGCCAGAATCTGCACGCCAACCCGACCATTAGCTCCTTCAGCAAAGCGCTGCTGCGCCGGGACAATGGGTAACTGTGCCACGGGCATTGAGCTGATCTTGGGCCAAGCGGCTGCAAGCGTAAGAAGTCAAGTCAAGTGCCACTCTAGTCTCCGCGCATGCGGCACATGGGTCATAAAGGTGCTGACACCCAAGGGCAGCGTGCCACCTAGTCGGCATGAAACAAGGCGGCGCGGCCAACTTCGCATGTTGGGAGGCAGCTTCACCATCCCAACTGTAAGCTTTTCGAAGCACTGCATTGCTCTCTTGCACTGGTCCATGTACATGTGGGGTGCAACCGCCTTGAAATATGTGCAAGCATTTTGTCTAGGCTGACTTGTTGCGCGCCTTTTGCCTCCTTTTACAACAAAATCCTTGGCAACGCCGCAGGTTTCTCAAAGCTTGCCTTCTGCATCACTTGGCAATTGTGGCTGCAATGCAGGTGGCTTACTAGGTAGTATGTGTTGGATACTTTTGCGAGTAGTAGATGTGGAGAAGTGGGCGTCATCTGGGTATTGCAAACTCTTGCATGTTTGTTTAATTGTTTTTGTCTTGACAAATTCCAAAATGAGATATCCCGCAGGCGGTCTGGCATGAGTGCGGCAGTGCAAGATGTCCGTACATCTCAATGGCCGCCCCGGATGTCCGGCTGGAGCCCAGGCAAATCGAATCCTTTGGTTCTATGCGCTGACCGGTGTCCTCTCCAGAGTGTGGCTGCCCTTGGCCAGCTGGTCCAGAAACCTGACAGCCAGCCGCGTGCAGCAAGATGGTCTAGAGGGGGAGGGAGGAAAAAAAGAAAGTAGCACAGAATCAAGCTCGCACATCGCAAATCCACAACCCGCTGCGACCCCTCTACCTATGAAACCTATCCACAACCTTTGCCTTGCTTTTCTAACCCACATCCGACAATAGGGAAACCCTCCTTCCCCCACTGAGAAGCGCGCTGGGGTGGGATAGTCATGCGGTCGACGCCTGCCAGCGCCTGTCACTCCCGCGAAAGGACTCACGACCAACCAGGGCTGGTTCAAGCTCTTGTTAAAGCATGACATCCTTCTGGTTTCCACGAAAAAGGGGATCAGGGGTTGATGCTTTACAAATAAAGCCTGCTGTTAACAAAGGAATTGCACTCCCAACAATTGCAACAAGCGCACGCAGGGCGAACACTGTATTGCCTGCACAATGCAGGCCTGTCTTGGCTTACTGACAAGCTCAACTAAATCTAATTCGGCCGAGCTTTTGGCTATGTGGCATTCAAGCAAAAAAAAAAAAAAGCAAACAGGGTGGAGAAGACCAATTGGGTTCAATCTACCACTTTCAGTGAACCTTTGAGCAGCTTGAACAAGTCTCGAGAGCCGGACTGCAAAATATTGAACTCCGCATGTGTTTCACGCAAAGCCGCTTCTTTCTGTCCATGCGTGGCTACAAGCCAAGCACGTCACAAAGGTTACTGTCGTTTCGACTGGCTCCCCGCCAGATCGCACGCAACTCTCCACCGCCGCGCTCTGCGTATATGCCGTTTGCCTTCCTGAGCACTTCTCGCAAGTGAAGCGATCGGTGACGCAGTGCTGCGCAGGCCTCACAGCTGCAGCCTGGAAGGCCTCCTGCCGCTGCTGCGCCCGCTGTGCGTTCTTGTCGGAGCTGGCCATATCCTCTGCAGTGAGCCAAGGAAGCCTAGCCGGCGCCAGGCCGCCGGTGAGCAGACTGCGGCGGAGGCTTTCGTTGGACTCATCCTTGAGGTTGTAAAGCAGGGACCTGGCTTGGCTCAGGTACTTGCGACCCTCCAGCTGCTCATGCAGCGCCGCCTCAATCTCAGCTGCCAGAACCACTGAGGGAGATGGCAAGGAGTCCTTGGCAGCCGCCTCCAAGGCGCCCAAGAGCTTGTAGACGACTTGCTCTCGCTGCTTTGTCAAGTGGGGCACTGCTGCCACGTCCGTCTCCGGGCTACGGGAACGTTCGCGACTGTCGCGCTCCTCCCGCCGCCATCTGCGCAGTGCTCCCTGCCAGGACTTCACCAGTGCGTCGCATGACGTGCGCACAGCCTCTGGCATGTTCTTCTCCCTGCCAAGGTGACTGACCACAAGCCCCACATGAGTGGTTGCTAAGACCTCCTCCGGAATAGAGCCCAAGGAATGCAATGCAGCCAGGGCACTTGCCGCAGCCTCAGCGTCGCAATTGAACACAAGCTGGTCCCGATATTCCTTCACCGTGGCAATGACCTGGTCCATGTAAAGCCGTCACAGGCAGATCGGCTCAAATCACTCACTGTGATGTTAGCTTCTTGGAAAGCCGGCCGCGGTCCCTTCGCAAACCCCATGACAAAAAGGTCATAACAAGCCAGATGCGCGCGCGCGCGGGCGCCGCCTTGAGCTTCAAGCTGCGGAGCCGACTTCCCCAAAACGCGGGCTTTCGGCTTCGTCCGCCCCGGGCGCCTCGATCTCATCCAAGTCGTGGCCAGCTCCCCTGGGCTGACTTCCCAGATTTTCGACTTTCCGCGTCGGGTGTTTTTGACGAGCCTTGACGGGCGCCAGCTGGCCGGCATGCAAATCGTGTCGTGGCCATAGCGCTTGTAGTAGGTGTACCTATTGAATGTTCGCATGTTGCAGCAGGACCTTTGTCAATGGAGGAAAGCCGCACAACCGAAGCAAGAGAGCGGCTTGCCGCAAGCAGTCAAGCTCATGCACTACTTGTCCCTCTCGCATGCCACTTGGCTTCCCTGTCAGTAGACCTCGGCTGCCATGCATGAAAAATCTGCGGAATCGCACTGTTTCAGCCGACCTGTTCAGAGACTTTCCAGGCAGCAGGGACGCTGGGGAAGTGAGTCACCTCACACTGCACATAAGCAACACTGCTCCGGAATCGGTTGCATCAACTTCGTCTTATGGCCATGGGTCAAAATCCCGGTTAGCCCCCAGTGAACATCCCAATCCCCCCTAAAATAGGAAGCCGAAAATGGGTGGTGAATTCACCTACCAACCAAAATGGGATCCCAACACGGTTTTGACAACGGCCTGAGCTCTGAGCATACTTTCTGCCCTCCCGAGGCTTCGCCATATCCTCCACCGTCGTCCTGAGCCCAAAATGACGAGGGCACGGTGGCCACGATCCGCTCGCCAGCCTCCATTCCTTGTAGTGCTTGGTGTCCTTGTGCTTGGCCGCATCCCCTGCCGTCCTTGGAATGGCGGCCCAAAGCTCAACATCTTTGCCGCAACATCTTTGCAGCCCAATTCGCTTGTACACTTCTATCAGAAGGAATTCGGTCGGCGAGTCCACATTCTGCAGCAGATCGAACCGCAAATTTCCATATTCCTTCACCTGCGGTTGACGTGTGCAACAGGCCGAGACTTTAGGCTGCTGGTTCACATGGTGCACCAGTAGCGGGTGCAGTCACAAGGATGCCACCGACTCCATCGCATTGGCGCGGGTAGCTTTCTTGAACGCCTCCGAAAGCGTGGGGCGAGCGTGCACAAAACGAAAAACAGACCTTGCTGGCCGGCTCCCACTTGCAGTCAACACAAAACAACGATCTTCAACAGCGAAGAGCCCATGAGCGATGCTGGGGGCGTGACTTCCAAAAGAGGTCGTCCGGTGCTCTGTCGCTTGCAGCTGCTCCAGCCTCCTCAGCTCCAGCCTTGACGCTCACAAAAACATGGGTGATGTCCACATCTCCCGCGCCCTGCGCGGGAAACTGCACCCTGCACCATCCCAGCCAAACGAACGAACAAAGCCCTGCCTGCGGCCTCTCCAATATGATCGTCTTAGGATGGTAGTCGGATGCCTAGCGATGCAAACACGTGCATATCCGCGTTGAACCTGGCTCGGCCTTGCCGGGGAAGATGGTATCCCACTGGCTGGCGCTCCTGCGAGCCCCAAAATGTCAACCCCCAGGCTCATCGTCATCCATGAAGGTTGGTTTGGGGCATATCCTCGTAGCCCGGGGCTGTGGACTCACACGGAAAATCTAGGCAGCGGTCGGATCGCCGGGGCCGGGCTTGGAAAAGGAGCTTGCGGGAAAAGTGAGCTAAAGTTCCCTCGAAATCCCCGGAGTAAAACCCATCGAAATCAAGGGGATGCCTCTGATTAACGCGGTGTTCTGCTGGATTCATCCGAAGTTGAGCAGTGATTCAGGGCACGGCTTGCTGCCGCTCGAGGCCTCCCCCTTACAACGTAGTGGCGAAAAGTATGTTGAACTGCCAAGGCAAAACGAAAGAGCTCCCCCCTCTCTCTGCTCACGGCCGTCCTCGGCGTTTCCATCATGTCAGCGACCGTGTCACGCCAGGCCGCGTAGTGCGCCGTCTCTTTGTGGCCAGCAGGGCCATCGGCATTCCTTTCACAGGCCCGCACAAAGCCGAGCAAACGATGCTTCCCCGCGAAGTCTGACTAGTCCTGTAGATCTCAACTAAAGCAAAGCGGCTGGGATCCTCTCCTCAGCACAGCTGACAGCAGCCCGCAGACTTGCGCAAAGCCGAGATCAAGCAGGTCCATCCAACGGCCAAGCATCTCAGCTGGAGCACGTCAAAACGCTGGTTGAGTGGTTCACCCTTGGAGGAGCGGGCGTTCTGAAGAGAGGCCTACCAGCTGGCACCCAGATTGATCAAGGAGCAAGCCTCCAGCCTCCAAAAACTGTTGCTCTTGATCCGACTTCACATTCACCTGACAGTCTCCACGGAGGGGAGAAGGGGGCCAGAGCACGTGGCAAAGTACTGTGCCCTTGTGATTGCTCTCCCTTGTTTTCCTCATCATCGACTTTCAGTGTTTTCAGCTGTTGTACATCTACCTAATTTCCCGTAGCTTTCCCATCGTCTTCTAGGATTCTCGTATGCCATGGTTGCCAGGGCCCCAAAAGAGGGGTAAAATGTGTTTTGTTTTTCCCAGCGCTGGTTTTTTGCTTTTTTTAATCAGGGCTGGAGCATCCCCAGCATCACCCGGACCAGCGCCTTCTGGGTTTGGCAACTCTGCCACATCCCCAGCATCACCAGCCCTGTTGGCTCTAGCAGTTGGCAGTTTGGGGGGGGGGGAGTTGGGCCTTGCTGAGGGCGGATGGGCTGGTTTGGGGATTGTTCAGGCTCAGTGAAGGGCTGACATCCAGGCTGGTGTTGGGCGAGTTTAGGGTTGACTTCGGGCGGCTTGGGTTAGGTTTGGTGGTTTGCGGAAAGGCTCCAAAACCAATGCTAGACCAGCCAAGAACTCAAATAACCACGCCCTAAAGCAACCCCAAGACCGCTGCTAAACGAGCAGCACGCCCAGCGCAAATCAGCTCCGAGCCCAACAGCAGCTTCCTGACAATATTTTGGGGTGTGAGATGCTCTCCTGCTATCCCTGTTGGCGTGCTTTCGCGGCTGGAAACGCAAGCTTCACTCAGCACTTGGACGCCTGCGTTCAAAATAAGTTTGGGGCATGAAAGTTGGAGAAGAACATCAACGCACAGAGGATGGGCTGGTGTAAAGGGGCATTGGAAGCATTGAGGCTGAATCACATGATTGAACAAAGAAGCCGTCCAACTTCTGAAGTGAGAGTTTGAGGCTACGGGGCGTGATCATTTTCCGCTCATGACGTGCGGCTCCTTGCTCATCAGCCAAAATGGCCTGGCGTAAAGTCATGATTACATCACCCAGGGGTGCCTCCAAATGTTAAATGAATCTCAAAGAGTTGCGACAGTTAGCTGACGGCAGGGGATGCAGTCGAGGGTCTGGACCCCCATCCCCGAGGCTTCTCCAGGGGACCATGCCTTCTCAATGCTTGGAACCGTTTTAAAGGGCGCTATATCCAGACATGAATGTGCTTGATGATTGCTTTCCCAGCTATCCCCCCCCTCACACGAAGCGCACTGAGTACTCTTTCTCTTTCGGCGCCGTTTCACAAGCAATCTGGGCTTCTGGGACTGGAAATGGAACCTTGTTGTTTTCCCTGTGGTCAAAAACCAGCTAGGATCCCCCGAATTCAATCAGGGGATCCGATCAGGCCGACGTGACCTGGGGGGGGAACCTCCCGGAAAAAAAAAAAATGAGAAGGCACGATACCCCGAAGAAAAGCCGATGTGCATTTTTACTGTAAGGTACCTTATTTTTGGCCATAGGCTTTTCCCAAGTGGACAGTGCCTTCTCAGCTGTTATTTTTTTAGAAAAATAAAAATAAAAATGAGCGAGCACGCAGAGGTTGGGGGAGCACGCAAACCCGGAGAAGGCCCGCAAAACCGGAGAAGGCCCGCAAAATCCGGAGAAGGCCCGCAAAATCCGGAGAAGGCCCGGAAAAAATATGAGTCTGTTTTGTTTGGCGATGTGTGACGTGCAAATCCGCATTCATGGCTGCTGGTGATGCCTGTGCTGCTGCTGATGCTGGTGATGCCTTTGATGCTGGTGATGCCTCTGAACTGGTGATGCCTAAAAGTATCTAGCCAGAGCCAAGGCTGACAAACAAACATGCCAGCCCCGAGAAGGCACGCTTATCTGGGGGAACCCGCAAAATCCAGAGGACGCGTGTCCAGACTTCCGATGCAGGAGCGTATCGCTGGCCGTGCCAGAATCGATCATGGACTGGTCGGTCAAAAACTCCAGAAGCCGAGGAAGCCAGAAAGCCATCTGTCTAACGGCAGATCGATCAAGACAAAGTCCGAAGGCCCATCCTCAATTGCGTGCCAAGGCTCGTCCACCACTGCGACGTACGCAACTCGCTGCGCCAGCCGAGCAACCAGGGTTTGCCGCCCCTGGCCCGCTAAACGCTTGAGCGATTCGATATTTGCAGGCGAGTGCCTGGGCTGCTCGCGCCAGATGAACAGGATGGCCTGGTCTTTCCAGCGGGATTGCGAAGTTCTGCACAGACTGACCGAGGAAGGCCAAGACCAGGTAAGCCACCTGGGCTGGGGTTCTCAAACTTCCCCGTGCGCATTGGGGCACGTCATAACATCCGAATCCATCCAGCCCGAGCGTCTGCAAGCCACAGCAAGGGTCTGCCGCGCATGGCTCCCCAAGACCTGCCATGACATCCTTCCCAAAACCTCATGTCGCGAATGCTCCAGCCTCTCGTCAGGTCAGCGCAACGGCCACAAGCGAAAGACACCCATGCACAAATGCTGCAATGGTTGCTTGCACAACGATGCTGTGACAAATCATGACACGTGAGGCTGACGATCGTGCAACCTAAAGTTCTCATAATTAGTGAGGCCAGGCTCACAGCTGCAGCCAGCAGCTTGCCAGCGCGACTTGTTGCGTGTCACACAAGAGTGAGGATTGCCCAGCGGGGCACATGCGCCGCACGGCCACCACGCCAGGATCCTCGACTGTGTGCTTGGCGGCCACACAAAAAACGGCCTTTGGCCCGGCAAATGCGCGGCCTCCTCCGGCTGCCAAGATTCTTGCCCTCAGACTTGCACCAATCTGGAGGGTGAGTGGCACCTGAGGGTGACGCCTGAGAGCTTCTTCTGGAAATCCAGCACGCGGCCAGGAAAGGGAGAGATGAGATGCGCCCCATACCTTCAGAACTTCTCGGCTCTTCAGGCCAAAAAGAGCATTGGCTGAGTCCCATGCTGTGCTGCTGCAACCGCCTGCACCTCACGCTCAAACCCCCTCCCCCCCAGCCCGCTGACTCCGAATGCTCAGGCTAAGGCAAACCCAAACACCAGGGTCATGTTGCAGGTGATGCCCTGCAGACCGCATGCACTCCAGAGGCAAAGCTCTACAGTCCGACACGTCCGGCACCTCGGCTTCTAACTCTTTCATGGCAGCAATGCCCTCCCAGGTGGCTGCCAGCTTGATCAGCACCTTGACGCGTGCCGAGTCAATGCATCCTTCTCCCCACATGAAATTCCTGAGTATTGTGCTCTCTCCCGCGGCACGCCAGCTTCCTCGTACAAAGCCTTGGGTTCTACACCCGTGCCGCGAGGCTAGCAACCATTCTCAAGACTCGCACGATGATGCGCCGAGCCCGGCGGAGCGTTTCCTCCTCTGACCGAATGCTTCATTTGGCTGTGGGCCAAAAATAGGTACCCCAAATAAGACCCTAGTAAGTGGAAACATGGACCAAAACATGCGGTCCCCTGCCTTAATTTTGACCCATACCTATTTCAATACGCAACTTCAACTGCCCGGTCCTTGTCGAAGCTCAAGCGCGGGTCCACCTAGGGCCGTACCAGACAGGCATCCACCATTCAACCAAAGCCTTCCTGAGCGCCTGACTTCTGTGGAGATGTACCCTGGAACAAGCTTTGAAATCGCCTGCGGGCGCCACACATTCTGCCTTCCCAAGCCCGCAACTGCTTGCTGCAACTGCGTAAGACGGCGGCTACCCCGAGGTTCACAGCCAACTTGTCCATGGCCAGCTCAACCATTTCATCCTCATTTGTAGAGGACTTGCGCGCGTAGTCTATCCTTAGGTCTCCATCCGCACGAAGTTCGAGCTGCGGTGAGGTGCTGGCGCGTCTTCCACAAAAGCCACATACACCTGGCAGCGACCGCAGCCACTCTCCTCTACAAATGCCGCTCTGGGGGGCCGGGCCGGATCTCCACTTAGGCCAGCCTTGCTGACAAACAAGGGGTTCCTTGTGGCTCGCGACTCGCTTGCACCAGATCCATCGCAGCCCACTCTGAGGTGCCAGCGTTGTGGCGTCTGTAATCAAACCAGTCTCGGCGTAGTCCTGCCGACCAACAAGCCCACCCTAGCTACCGCCACACCGTGACGCGCCTTGATGATGGACAAGTCGCCAGTATCAATTGACAGGGTCGTCATGCCTGCGAGCCTGGGTCACATCTAGGTCGTTCATTGCCCCTTGTTTGCCACATACGAATGTCTAAACCATGAACTGAATCCACTGCAAAGTGAGGCTATCCCTGCTCCAAGCTCTAACCGCCAGCCGGGCAGCTGCTCGAGGCAGCTTGCAGCCCTTGCGACCTTCTGGGTCCTAGCACTCATTCTGAGGGCACGTTCTGCCGGGCCATTGAGCCTCAGCCTCTGTGGCAAAAAAATGCCCCGGGCCCGCCGGCCCTTCCATACTCCCAGGCGTCACCATCTCTCCCCCCCAAAAAAAAGAAGAAGAAAAGGGCAAGCCGCCCTTGTGCAAGGGAAGCCACCAATTGCAACTGATTCCTCTCCCTCATCGAAAGCTCTCACTGGCACCTCTCCTGCCAGGTGACCGGCAGCCCACAAAAGCCTGACGCATTGCCCACGCCGCGCACGCTTGCTGACTCGCCACCGAAGAGCCGACTCCACTTTTCTCGCAGACCGAGTCCATGTCGGGCCAGTCACTCTATGAAGCCCAAGGTCCTCAACACACTGTGCCCAGACGGGAAAAGCATCGGAGTTTGCTGCAGATACTCCTGGTAAGCCGGGTCACTCCCGTACTTTTCCTTCTCCATCTCAACGGTTTTCGTGATTGCCCCGCTTGCTTGGCCGAGGAAGAGCGCCAGCAAGAACAAGGGACTCACCAGGCTTGCGGCGGCGGGGAGGGGGCCTGCTGCCGCCAGCGTGGTCGAATTCAGCACAACTATGCCACTCCAAAGCAAGAGGTTGCCAAACCAGTTGGGTCGGCGCGACAACTGCCACACGCCCACGTCGCAGAACTTCCCCCTGGAGTCTGGGTCCTGTTTGAAGCGCCACTTCTGCCAGTCGGCCAAAGTCTCCAGCATCAAGCCCAGCGCGAAAATGCCAAGGCCGACGACATCCAACCAAGAGAAGGCAGGTCGCGCTCCAAGCGGCACGCCAGCTGCAAGAGCATGTGGCAGTGACACCACCCAGCCCCACAAGAAAGAGATGAACCAAAAGCCAAAGGTGCCAGACAGCCCAGCCAGCACCTCCTCCAACCGCGCGTCATGGTGCGTCTGCAGCGCGCGGTAGAACAGAAATGCGGCTAACTTCGCGCCCCAGATCCCGATGCAGGCAGCACTGACCTGCTGCCGCCAGTGAGTGCCCCGCAAAGCAAACGCAAAAGCAGAGAATGCACCGGTACCCAACAAGTCTAAATGGTAGTGCCATCCTGTAGCCAGGGACACGACAAATCCAATGCCATTTGCCGCTCCAAAGACCAGGGCACTTGTGGCCAGAGGTGCGGGCGAAAAGGCTGCTGCAGCTGCTGTGTAGCCCGCTGCCCTCATGGTAAATGAGCGAATTCCTCGGTTCAGAATCATGATGTCGCATGCAGCGCTCGCTGCGACTTGGGCCCCGTCACGAGAGGCACTGCACTTCAAACAACATTCTGGCATGCAATGCAGCTGGTCCCAACAGGCTCTCCAAGCCTCAGTCATCTTGCCAAGCCTGGTGCACGTGCGCGTTCGTCAAGCCACGCGCTCGCACGACAAGCACTGATGTGTTGGATAGTCGCAGTCAGAATGACTTGCAATGATTTGCATGCATGAATCGATGATTAAAGAACACGAACAGCCCCTCTAGTTCGTGCAACGCCAGGGTTCTTGTCACAAATGCGCAAGGGACTGCCGTGAGTGATGGGTCCTGGGATGCACATCAGCATTCCATGCGCTGGCCATGATGCTGCACCCACGATCGACGTGCGTCGCTTGGCCGACTTGGGAAATAGCGACGCTGTGGCAAGCTGTGATATGTTGGGGGTCGGCTTTCATGCAAAGTTAGCTGCAGTTCCAGACCTGAATCGCCTCATTGTGCCAAGCGATCCCAAGCCTTAACGCCAGCCATGGCAAGAGTATCAAGCAGACCTTGGCCAGCAGCTTGCACACATGCACCATCGGAAATGCCATGCCATGCACCAAGAGCTGAGGAGACGGCACCCAAAGCCTTTCTAGCCATTGCACTGCAAGATGTGCGTAAGTGCGCACGTCAAATAAGTCAAACAGGAGATCATGCTGGTGCACGTGCTGGGGATGCGTGACACCATGCGCTTTGCAGCCTTTGCCTTCTGCTCAGATGCTGAGTTATCATGCCATGGCATCAGCTTCATGCAATGCTTGAGGCATCAAGTAGAACGAGCATGATTCTGCCCACATCACACAGACATGCCAAGACATCCTGAGGGTTGTCGTGGGATGCTCCGCCGCTCTGAATCTACCAAGTGGGACCTTTCTACCATCAGCTGCTGTGCCTTCAGCGGTAGGGTGAAACGACTTGCACAAGCAGGCCTGCGGCTATGTGGCTGTGGGTCAAAAATAGGTACCGCATATTGGAACCCTGGTAAGTGGAAACATGGACCAAAAATTGCGGTCCCCTGGTGGTTTAATTTTGACCCATACCCATCTGAAGCGCAACCTGGCAACTGGTCAAGCCTCCTTGGGAGCTCCCGCCGGGCGACTCACGTCACCAGTTTCATCTCGTACAGGCCTGCCCTGGCAAACTCCATCAACCGGCAGTCCAACGGGCATTCCTTGAAACGTCGGTTGGAATGTTGGAGCAGGTCCGCCCAATGCCGGGGTGGCCACCCCAACAACTGTGCCAGAAGGTAGCTCTTCGTCCTGCACGGGAATCCCCACCATCTGGGCGTTGTTGTCTGTGGTTTCTTCACTTTGTCTCGCCTGCCCTTCCTGTAGGTATGGCAGGTTCCTCTTGGCAGACATGGCTGCGGCAACAGCTCCTATAACCCAAATGAGCCACAGTATCGTAGAGGCCATCTGCCAAATGGCACCGACGTGCTGCTTGGTGAGGGCGTGGTTGTCTAGATCTCCCAGAGACGGCTCAGCAATAACTGATTGAGTGTCCACGGAGCAGTTGAGGGGCTGCTCTCTGGTTGCTATGGCTTCCAAGACTGCGGCCAGAAACCTCTGAGAAAGCAGAGCAGTGTGGAGAAACTCATGAACATGTGTTTGCTTTCGCCTGATTGGCGTTGTGACCCGTTTGGCAGGCCCATTCGATATGTCTCGGAAAGCAAGGTTAGAACTCAGAACTCTAGAGCTTGCAACACGTCTGGGAAGCTTGAAGAAAAATGTGCAGAGAAGTCTTTGGGGTTGGATTGAAGGAGGGGGTGGGCGAGGGTTGGTGCTCAAGGGGGAACCCAGCTCGCAAGCCCTGTGACCCTTGCAACATGTACACGCTGCACGCACTTGTGGAGAAGCTGGCCCTACGGCGACGCCAGCTAAGCTGCGGGACTCCTATGACTACGTCACCCTGAGGCCATCACGAACCGATGAAGATTGGGCAAACTTGGATCAAGATTTGTCTGTCCTTCATCTTGCTGGTCAGCATTTACGACATCACAGGCTCCCTCCCTCCAGCAACCACACAGCTGACGGGCTATGGAAGGCTACCACCATGCACAAGTATAAGCAACTTATCCTGTTCCACATCCGGCCCTTGGAGAAGCGACCTAAATTGCCAGCCAGGCAGCGTCCAGGCGACGAGCACGTGGCCATACCGGGACACTCCCACCAACTGCTGCGGCTTCAGGGGCGAGCCCTCGCCGCTCACCACCACGCCTCCGTGGATCAAACCTCCCCAAGCGGCGAAGACCGAGGACACGATGAAGCTCAGGGCCTCGGGCGAGCCGAAACTTGAAACCCCTTCGCGCTGTGTGTGCGCGTGTTTTGCCTGTGTGGGTCTGCGTCGTGCGCGTGTGCATGTGCGTGTGCGTGCGCGTGTGCGTGCGTCTGCGCGTGCGTGTGCAGGTGGGTGTGGATGTGGGTGTAGGTGTGGGTGTCTGTGTGTGTGTGCGTTTGTGTGTTTATGTGCTTGTGTTTTTGTGTGCGTTTGTGTTTGTGTCTGTGTGTCCGTGTGGTGGCGTGTTTGTGTTTGTGTGTTTCTGTGTGTGTGTGTGTGCGCGTGTTTGTTTATTTGAATTTGTGTGCTTGTGTAAGTGCGTGTGTGTGTGTGTGTGTGTGTGCGTGTGTTTGTGCGTTTGCGTGCTTGTGCGCTTACGTGGTTGCATGGTCATGTGGTTCTATGGTTGTGGGTTCGTGTCTGTGTGTGCGTGTGTTTGTGTGTGTGTGTATGTGTTTGTGTGCTTTGTATATGTGTGTTTTTGTTTGTTTGATTGTTTTGCGTGTGTGTGTGTGTGTCATTGTTGCGGTGTCGTGTCTGGTGTCTGGTGTCTGGTGTCTGGTGTCTGGTGTCTGGTGTCTGGTGTCTGGTGTCTGGTGTCTGGTGTCTGGTGTCTGCTGTCTGGTGTCTGCTGTCTGGTGTTGGTGTCTGTCTGGTGTCTGGTGTCTGGCGCCTGGCGCCTGGCGCCTGGTGTCTGGTGTCTCTGGTGTCTGTTGTCTGGTGTCTGGTGTCTGGCGGGTGGGTGGGTGGGTGGGTGTGTGTGTGTGTTTGTGCTTGTGTGGTGTTGTGTGTTCTGTGTGTTTGTGTTTGTGTGTCTCGGTGTTTGTGTGTGTGTGCCTGTTGTTGTGCTGTTGTGTGTGTGTGTTGCGGTCGTTGTTGTTGTCGTCGTCGTTTTCATTGTCGTTGCCGTTGTCGTTGTCGTTATTATTGCGGTTGTCGTTGTGGTTGCGGTTGTCGTTATTCTTGTTCGAGGTTCTTGTCCTTGCTCTTGCTCTTGTTGTTGTTCCTTCCGCGCGGTCGTTACGCCGCCTTTTCACACCGTGCTCTTCAAAATACTGGCGCATGCACCAATCGGTGTCGACTGCATTGCC
>CAUJNA010001090.1:1085670-1164085 GCA_963377175.1 Effrenium voratum
GCTTTTCGTGTTTCTTGGTTGGGGTTTTGCCCGCGGAGACCCAACGTGGGGCCTTTCTGTTCCCTTTGGGTTCTTGCTCCGTTTGTTTTCTGTTGGGGTCTTCGTCCGTCTTTCGGGCGCTTCTTCTTCCCCCCGAAAAAAAAAACTTTTCGCCCCTCACAGAGGGGCGTGTGTGTGTGTGCGGAGTGGCAGATTACCCTGCCACCATCCACCGCAGCAGGTGGGTCACCCGCAGTCACGACCGGTGACCCAACGAAGAGGGTCGTGACATGCGCTGATATCTGGCCTGATCAGCCAGACGTACCTGCCGAGATGATGGTGTTGTTCTGAACGTCCTTTTGGTCCCCCCTTGAACCGCTGTTGCTTCCTTGTTTCCCTGCTCAAGTAACTAGAGTGAAGCTGAGTGACCTGCCAGCCGAAACTTATCCGAGTTGTACTCGAGACTCACCAGTTGTACTCGAAACTCATCAGTTGTACTCGAAAGATTGAACCCTCCATCTGGAGTCTAAGTGTGTGTGTGTGTGTGTTAGCGTTTGTCTTCTTGTGTGTTTGCTTATGTCTTGTTGTGTGGTGTTGTGTGTTTGTTTGTGTGCGTGTTATTGTGGCAAACCGGCCCTACGGACCGCCAAGGCTCCATCTCAGACTCATTTAGACCCATGCATTCAGGCTGTGAGACAGCTCGGGTGGCTGAAATTGCAGGCCAAGTGCTAAAATGTTGTGCCATGAGTAGCCGTTCTGCTCGTAGCACGACGTCTCCACCGAGTAGGCGCTTGAGGATAGTCCGGACAAGGCAAAGATCAGGGTGAAGATGGCATCGAAGACGAGGCAATAAGTGCCTGAGCTGGCTCTGGATGCTGTCGCTTGGTGCAAACAAATGAACGGCAGGCAACACCGCAATACATTTGACGCGAACGGAAATAAATGTCCAAGTCACAGAGAACTCGGAAACGTTCCAACGGGGGCCGATTATGCAGACATACAACCATGAGAGGTACCTCACTCCTGTTCTGTCCCACGCTCGACCTCGCTGCTAACTGGACTACTCTGAGAGGTATACACTCCAGCGGAACCACATCAAGGCAAAGCAAGTGAAGAACCAGCAACCAGCACTCACACTGCACAACATCAGGCCGAACTGACAACCTTGCCGACCCCGAAAAGGCAGGTCGCAGGTCGCGTGCGCGCCGAATTTTTATCCTCGTTACACAACGTTCTCACAACAAGCTGATGGTAGAGCCATGTCTTGGACATGGGCCTGCTATAACTTGGCCAAGGCCGCACTTTCTTTTGGTCCCGATCCGAAGCTGAGCAGCTCCACGTGACAAGGTCCGTGGAACCCTGGCGTCCACGCCAAACTTGGCCTGGGCCCCCCCGGAACCGAACCTTTGCGAGCGTGTAACATTGAATCGCTGGAACATGAGGCAAGCCTTGCAGTGGGCCTTCCAGTGAGCCTTGCAGGAAGCCTTGCAGTGGCGCCTCCGGCTACCCTGCAGGACAACTGCTGACAGCAATTCTGTTGGAAGATTGTGGCTGAAAAGCTGGCAACGGACAGCCAATGCCGTCCTCACTAGCAACTTTGACTGATGATTTCCTTAGCAGCATCACCCCGAGGACCTGCCTGCAAAATTTCAGCCAAACAAGAGGGTAGCGGGGAATCCCTTCACTGACCCCGTCGGCCAGCCCGGGTATCATTCTGGGGCTCCCATTGCGCCGCTACACAAATTGCAGAAGCATGCCCTGAGTCGTCGGCCGAATTTATGCCGGACACGGGCAGGCCTAGCAATGATGCTGCTGATCAGATCCGTCCAACCCGACGCACGCACCCGTCACCCGCCTTCTGGGTCTGCGTTGCTGGGGGCTGCCGGGATGTTGGGCGACACAGGGCCGATCTCCGCTGCGCCACCGGAAGCTTCCGGGCCTTCTGGCTTCGGGGGAGGGGGAGCCGCGGGGACATTCGGCGAGATGGGCTTGATCTCCAAGCGGCCCTGGGCAGCTGTGCGCATGCCGATTCTTCCAGGCTCCCCGTGCTCGAGGACAGTCGCAACAGATTCGTTCGTAGACTGGCGCTTGATCTGAACCTGAAGCAAGGCACACTCTGCACAGAAGCCCCGCCACACCACGCAAAATGCCTGATCATCCAGTGATGACCTGGCGAATCAACGGCCAGCTCAAAGCACAGCGAGGCGTTGCATGTCCAGCCTATTCGACTCTTTGGAGCGATTTCGCACTACACCTCCTAAGCATGCCCCGTCCCTCAACACACTGCGTACTCTGCAACCGTCATCTTCCGCCGCATTCTCGGGACCGTGCCGCTTTGCCGCTTACGCATCTTCGGGTTGCTCAGCTGGGACTGCCAGGGTGTGGCGATTGCCACAACATGCGGCCAAGAACTCCACGGCATAATGCAAATGGCGACCAGGCAGCGGGCGTGCAAGAAATTGGCAAACATCTGCTGACAGGTCGTTAGATGGCTGTGGGTCAAAAATAGGTGCCCAAAATGGAACCCTGTCCAACGGAACCAAGGACTCAAACCTGAGGTCCAATTCCTGGTGGTTTAATTTTGACCCATACCCAGATTTCCCCATCCCTGGCCATCCCATCCGGCCCTATGAAGGCCTCAACCGTGGCCTTGTGGCACCAGTCTTCCCCATCCTTGCGGGCATTCACAAAAGTGCTCCCTCCAGCTCGCAAGCGCAAGCATGACTAGCCCTTCCTCGAGTGAAGGCAAAGCAGTTGACATGGAAGTGTACCACCTGCAAGCCAATGCAAATATGGGTGTGTCATTTGTTAGGGGGGCCACAACAATGGAGGGTTCTCCTCTTGGTTTCCTTTTCAAACCACAAACAAGAGGGGATCCTCCAACAAGACGCACCCAGATTGGTCTCTGCCCACCCTGCGAGTGGCGCCTGGCATGATTCACCGGGTCGTAGTCAAAAGCAGGCGGCCGCTGCGCTCTTGAAGACAGCAGGGTGCACAAACCTGAGAAGTATTTAGAAGTCATAAGAATGCAGGCGTCTCTAGAACCTGCAAGCTCGCAGGCTATAAGGCTCAAGCTGTTGTTCCAGTCAAGAATCATCTGATCCATAGGCAGGTCATTTGGCGCATCTGCAGGACCAAACGCTAGTGGGAGGTTTCCGCATGCCCGGGAGCTTCGGCCTCCAAAGGGCGCCTCCAAATGCAGGGCAATGAAGTTAAGGCACCACCTGAAGCCAAGGTGTGAGCAGAAGGCTGGTGTGAGCAGCCCAATCCCTAAGACCCTAAGGATTGGGGAGCAGGCAGAAAGAAAATGACCTTGGCCAGAAGACTACATGGACGAGCTCATGCTGCAAGTTAAGTTGTTGTGCGTCCAAGTGACGGCGAAAGATGTTGCAGCCGCCATGAATTTGGACAAGAGCATGCTGCACCAAATCGGCCTAGTGTGAAGGCTTAGGTCTTGACAAAGTGAGTTGGGGCAAAGGACATTGCGCACCACGAATGCAAATACGCAAACTCAGGCGGCCACATGACTCCCCAATGCAGCAAAAGCATGATCATACTCACCTTGCAGTCACCCCAGGTGATGTTTACTTGGGACCATCTTATTCGAGGGGACCCATGGGCCTGTTTTAAAGATACCCCAGGACAAACCCAAACCTTTTGTCCTGTGCCTGCGCATAGGGGTATGGAAATGGGAAGTCTGCAATCTTCCGCGCATTCTGCAGGTTCACAATGCCACGTGAGAGCTCCTGTCGGTGAAACGGAAAAACACGGTGCAAAGGCAAGTGCCAGCCACTCGTCACTGAGAGCTGTTTGCTGCGTGGCAGCTTGCGTTACTTTCGCCGGTTCTGTCGCTTGAGGTACTGTATTCCCCAGTCACGACGCCTTCTGAGCACTTGACCTCTTCGTGGCAGGGCGCTCAGAGAGCGCGCACATTGCGGGTGACCACAGAGCACACACCCACAAAAACATGACAGGCCCAAATATCTGCAAATACGCACATACCAAAACAGCGCCATGAATGGTTGCCAAAATGGCACCTTGGTATATGGAGACTAGCCCCAGCTATGTAATTCTGAGCCGCACCCAGCACGCGCACCTGCCATGCTCAAGGAACTCAAGTACATCGGTTTGCAGGCAAGCTGGGATCCAAATAGACCATCACACGTTTACTTCCCTCACTGCTTGACAGGCCTGAGACTCGCCCGCACACACGCGCACACAGACACCCACCCACCCACCCACCCACCCACCCACCCACCCACCCACCCACCCACCCACGCACCCACGCACGCACGCACGCACGCACGCACGCACGCACGCACGCACGCACGCACGCACGCACGCACGCACGCACGCACGCACGCACGCACGCACGCACGCACGCACGCACGCACGCACGCACGCGCACGCGCGCACACACACACACACACATGTGCGCGCACAGACGCAGACAGAGACGCACACACGGGCAGCGAAAGATAAACACGCCCGCCCGTGCACCCGACTAAGTTGCTGCACATATGCAGTCAACAAATGAATGTCACGCCTAACCACGTCACTGCCACAAAGCTTGCCGCTCAAGTCGCCAGTTGGCGAATACCCAAACGAGTAGCCTAGCGATCAACAAAATTGTGGCTGTGGGTCAAAACCCTGTACCCCTGGTGAACATCAAAATAGGTGGCAAATGGATGTTCGTCCACCCCCAAAATGGAGCCATAGGTTATGCCCCAGGGTTGCGCGAGTGAAGATATCGAATCGGTGTCGAGCAGCCTGGCCCCTGCCAGCGACCCATGCGGCTACCATGCACAATTCTCCAAGCGAAATCAGCTGGACGGCCCTCAACCCTCTCTCCTGAAACGCCCGCGACAGGACCGGAGGTGCCACAGGTAGAATACCATCTGTCATGCGAAGGACCTGCCGAATTGCTGAAGGCTTGAGCCACATCCTCTTGATTGGCACTAATTCTGATTAGATGGTGTTTTTTTTTCTGTTTTCCCTTTGCGGCTTTGCATACAAATCAGCGCAAGCAAAAAGGACAAATAGACACTGATTGAAACTGTCAGCTCCCGGGAAGTTTGCGCTGTGTGCCCAGTGGTGCCTCTTGTCGAGGAAGCATGTTTGGTTGCTTTCAGGTGGCTTAGCGTGGCTGTAGTCTTGGCCCAGGGCTGGTTTCGGGTTGGTTTAGTGTTGTAGGGTCGGGGATCAGGCAGGTTTAGGCTTGCTTCAGGGTTGGTTTAAGGTGGGGGGCTGCCACATGATGAGCACACCCGTTCACCTGAGCCCGTGTACCACTGCACACACGTCTGCCAAATGATAAGCACGCCGATCAACCGAGCCCGTGCACCACTGCACACGTGCATGCCACCACTGCACACACGCCTGGCTGTTTAAGGTTGGCTTGGGATGGTTTTATGATCGGTCTAGGTTTGGCTTTGGGTTGAGCAAAGGCCGGCTTGGGTTGGTATTGGATTGGTTTAGGGTTGGATTAGGGTGGCTTATGGTTGGTCTGGAATTGGTGCAGGGTTGTTTTCAGGCTCAAAGTCTCGGTTTGCTTAGGATTGGTTCAGGGTTGCTTGCTTGCATGCTTGCTCGCTTGCTTGGCCGAATGCGATAAGGGGGGGGGGGAAAAAAAGGGTTGGGTGGAACATAATTCCCGTGAAATTAGCTCACCCACGCCCTGCAGCTCAGGGACGATAGACCGTTGGATCCACTGAAGAATGATCTCCACCTTGTCCTTTGTGCTTTCCAAATACCTGGCACGGCAGTGGCACATCAAGACTCGGCACCAAGAAAGCCAAGGCTCCAGCATGAGGCTTTCCTTAGTGCACACTTGCACGGGGCCGCAATCGGGACATGGGCACCTGTGGACCTTCAGCTTTGAATTCTCTCGGTGCGGCAATTCCGTGGGGGGGGGGGGCATCGCAAGCAACCGTGAGCCTGCGGCGCCGTCCGGTTCGTCCAAGCAGCTTTCTCCACGCCCTGCATGTCCAGGATCTCGAAGGCCCGGTCTTTATCGGGTGAGACTTGCCTCGGCCAACCGAAAAGCGCCCATCGGGCCCGTCGGCCCTGCTCTCGGCCCTGCACCAAGCGCTCAGCCCAATTTGCCCGCGTCTGCCGAGGTGCTGCAGCGCACAGCAGAAGAGCAGTGACATCAACCTCGCGAGGAGGTGGTGGAACTCCATCACCTGCAGCCGAAAGAAAGCATCATCCGAAAGCCCTCAGTCGCAAGTACTGGATGCCTGCCGCTGCAGCTCTGGCTTGGGGGAGCCTGCAGCACATGTAAAAGCTGGAAGTTCTAAGGTGCTCCGACAGGGCAAGATAGATTCAGATGGATTCAGATGGATTCAGATGGCGTTCCCAAAACTTGAGCCAGGCAGCTGAAGGCCACCAAGCTGCTGTAAGAATTGAACCTCAGGCAGCACTGGGCAAAAAGGGCCAGGCTGGCAATTCTAAGGCGGCCACCATTCACCGCGCGTCTTTTGCAAGAGGGTCCCACCCTCCCACCAGCGCTCATAGGCGATGTCGCTACGAAAGGTTAGAATGAACATCCTTGGACATTCCAAGCTGGGCCAGTCCGAGCCAATGGCATGACCAACGCTTGCAGCACAAAAACATGCTTGAACAGGCGGCTTTATGCTCTGAGCGCCAGGCATCACAGAGCTAAACCCAGCCATGAGCCCCCTAAGCTGCAAACATGATAGTCTCTGACTTGCAGCAAGTGACCATAATTCCTACCAGCTCCGCCCTCCCAATTCGCGAATCACCGGGAGCTCGGCGCCACTGTGTTTGTGGTATCTGCATCCTGGTTGACATCATCCATCCCCTCCAGGAAAACACCCACCTGCCAAGACCGGTAGAGCTGCTGAAGTCGAAACACTGCAGCCAAGGCCCAAGCAGCCAAGGTGAGAGCAGCATTCCTGAGACGCATTATGGCCAGCTCATGCACTTTCTGTGACCTATCTCTTTCATTTGGTAATTGCATCCTGGATTCACAGCCGCCATTGCAAACGCGTAAGGAAACACGGATCCGTAGATGCCGAAAATCAACGAGAAGCCCCACCTGCACATCAAGCACTGATGGATCCGCCACTCCATCAGTGTGCGAATGTGTACATGGGCACTACTGGGCCCGCACTTGCCACTCTCATAGTGCCGCATTCTTGCGCAGCCTTGGCATGCCGCAAGCGTCAAACACCGAGTCTCAGGTGCTTGCCCCAGCCTCCTTCCTAGCCAAATGGCCTTCGAGGACCTGCTGAAGGCACCGCACGGACTCACTCAGCAAAGGGCTCCTCGCCTGCACAGAGCTTAAATCCCTGAGCGTGGAGCTGCATGCCATGCTTCGCATGGAAACATCCCAGGCGACGCTTGCACAGCCAGCGGCGGCGGACACCGGGTCAGGAACAAGTCGGTTGCCGCATGGCCATGGTACCCCAAAATGGTACCATGGGTTTTGACCCACAGCCACATGCCAGGGCAACCCATCGCAAGTGGCAGACGTTAAGGACATCTTTGCCCCACGAACGAAGCGTCCGCTTGTACATGATATATACACGCTCGTCTGGCTGCTGCTTGTCAGCGGCTGACGCCCTGCAAACCAGAGGCATGACGCCCCTTGCATTCTGACCGCAAGCTCGAGAGCACTCACATCTGCACGTACTCCTCTGGTCTGCTTGACTGTACATGTAGAAGGTCAAGTCATCAAGCCAGCTGTGACGCATTTGGTATTCCAGCGGGTACCTCTCTTGCATATTCCAGATACTCATCTCCAAAGAAGCGCACCAACATCTCCTCCTCGTGAGGTATTCTGCCTGCAAAGAAACGCCACGAAACCCAGGCGTAGGCAAAGAAGCACAAGATGTTTCCAAGCAATATCTGCGTAGACACACTCCACACAAACCATCCCACATAGCCAGGGTGTCGACAAAGGCTGTACACCTAGAAGGCTGTGAGCAAGTCAGAACGCTATGCTCCCAATCCGGGGATTGATTTATGAACTGGTGCTAAATGCGAGCTAGGCACCCCCTCCCGCACCAGTCTGTGTCCGGACTCCTTCTGGGAGGCCACGAGGTGGGTAAAGTTTGACTGGGCCGTAAAGAGGGCAGCCTTATGTCAAGTGCGTGTTGCTCAAAGTAGGGCTTGACCTGCCTATCCTACTCCAAAGTCAGCGGTTAGCCTGCTGGATCGATCCCAGCTGCAGTTCTCAAGGCCCATCCTGCGAAGGCAAGGCTGGCACCCAGCACCACTTCTGCCGTTCTCAGACCTGGCGGGGAGCTCCGTGCGCGGGCGACTGGCACGGTGGTCACGCCTGGAAGGGCGAAGCCGCCCAGCGCGCAGCGAACCCAGAACTCGGCCATGGCTGCTACAATGGCCACGCTGTAGCCCGCTGCTGGCACTGGGGTGAGAAGAAAGGCCCGGAACTCCTTGGACGAACGGAGTTCACAGGTGGTTTATTGTACAGGCCTGAGAGCGCCCTGAGGCCGAGTCGATGTCCTTCTCGTGGAAGAGCACGCAGAATGTGAACTCCGTGAGATGGAACAAGGTCACGGAGATCAGGAAGAGCGGCCTGGATCAGCGAGCATCGGCTCGAATATGAAATAACGCGCCCGATGAACACGTTGTGCCAGGCCACAGCCGTGGATCGCCAGCGATCCTATGCGACTGCCAAAGCAACTTGTCCCAGGCGCAGAATGGCACTTCCTCTCACTGCGGAGCAGGTGCGGCCAAGCAGCGCTCCCAGGCCACAACCCATCAGCCCACCCAGGCACAAGCAGATTAAGCCCAGCATGCCGGGGGAGTCCGCCTCGGCTTGAGGTGCACAAGCTGAGGCCTTTGAATGCAAGATCTTTGAGGTCTTGATGCGGAGTGCAAGAACCAACTTGGCTTCCTGTGGGTCTGTCTTTCTTTGAGGGTACCGCTTTTGGCTGGATTTAAAAAGACGCCAAGAGGAAACCAACCATTTTGAAAGGGGTCCCCGGCCCCCAACAAAAAGTCATACCCCTGTGGCAAGGCGTGCCGCACGGGAAACTGGAAACCGCGCGCCTCCCCAGGGATCCAGTTCACCGCCAGGAAGAAGATCACCTCACGGCAGCCCTTCGCCAGTCATACCCCGACCCACTTGCGCCAGGGAGCCGCAATCAAAGAGGTGCGCCCTTGACCCAAGCCAGCAGCCCAACCTGAAGGCCAAAAATGGCCCCAGAAGATGATCCCCGAAAGCCAGCGGCTCACAGGTCCTGGAAGCATCGCCACTTGCATCAGAGAAGCCCAGCGTGAGGCCCACTGCCACGGCCGCAGGGCCAATCCACCGAATTCTGCGCCTCGCGGCAGACATGCCCTCTGACATGCCCAATCAACGGCTTGTTTGAGCCACTCAGCCCGTCTGCTTTCTGGCCGCAGGACGCGCTGACGTGCTTTGCAGCTGTGAAAGGCCGAATGCCATGGGCTGCACTCAGGTCAAAACCAACAAGCATGGCAGCTGATTTCTTGCACACGGGCCAGTCAGCGATTGACCAGTGAAACTTGGGATCACGGGCCCCCGTGCATGTAGAAGGCCTACGACTTCAAGCATCCGAAGGAACTATGAAGCCTGACCTGCCACCCTACCTACGTGACAATCGCCTGGCTGACTCTGGGAGCAACATTTCAGCTCCCTTGTGAAACATCGCATGCGCGAGGCCAGTGCTTTGAGCAGCTTGGCGCTGCTGGGCTGGCCTCACTTCTCCATGAGCATACGCTTCAGCTTGGTGCTGTCCGCGATCATGCCCGGATTGCTACGCATGTCTACACACTCACCGGTATAATAATTCTTGTGGGTCGACACCTCAGCAACGTGAGAGCCGTTTGCATGTGCAAGAGCCTGCTGTCCGGTCAGCGCACTAGCCTTCAGCATGAAAACTGCCCCGAGCTCGCCACAAAGCGTCGTTTGTGGACGCAAAACCTATCCAAGAACTGGATGGTTGACGCATTCCTTACTACAACTCATGGCACAGGCGGGCCCGCGTTGGCTTGCAAATCTATCGAGGAATTACATCAAATGCATCGATGTCAACAGGACATGACAATCCAAGATTCTTCAGTGGCACCGGCGCATCCTCCAAGGCGAGGCGAGAGCGTGGCCTGCGCTGAAATTCCAACCACCCGAGAGAGACCCGACTTTCAGCTTCAGCCAGGCGGCGCGTTGGGATGGTAAGGCATCAGCGGCTTCCTGTTGACGCGTCAGGGAAGCGTCTCACGAATCTCTAGATGCCAGCCTGTCCATTGACGCATAGCAGTGAGGGATCTCCCTGAAGCGGTCCTGCAAGGAGGGGCGGCTTATTTGAGGAGGCTGATGGGGCTGATGGGGCTGATGGGGCTGATGGGGCTGATGGGGCTGATGGGGCTGATGGGGCTGATGGGGCTGATGGGGCTGATGGGGCTGATGGGGCTGATGGGGCTGATGGCTTGTGCCCCGTCCTGGTATTCAGAAACCGTGTTGAAACGATTGGCAAAGTCTATGAGCCCTTTGGATTTCTTGCCATGCCTCGGCATGGATCTCAACCACAACCTCCCGCAGAGCCACCCCAAGCTCCAAACGGAATGGCGATGATGCCGCCGTTTGCCAGCATGAAGCCCGTCGCGGAGCCTACCTGATGCCCAAAAGGGAACAGCAGCCAAACACACACACACACACACACACACACACACACACACACACACACACACAAGCCGCCCATGATCACACCAATGTCTCGTGAGCGCCTTCGAGTTCTTCAGGAATGCTAGGCTGCCTTCGCTTTGGCTCTTTTGCATGGCTGCAACGATGCGGACTCCACCTGCATCCAATTTGCAGGCTGCAATGCGTGCGTGCCAAGAAATTCAATGCCCATCTGCCTGCAGAATGTGTAGCTCTCGGCTACTCTCCGGCCGTGTCTGAGCCAAAGATACTCAAGTTGAAGAGCCACAGAAGCCCTGAACATCGACGCCGATAAGTCATCCCATGTTCCATTGTTTGACTACCCGAAGGCAGACTTAAACCGATTGGGGTTTCCATTTTGGGAATAATTAGAAACCCCTGAGTTTGAGCCTACTGCGGGGTAGTCAAACGATGGCCTGTTGGTGCCGCCGTGGACTTCCTTTTGCTACTTGGTTGGTGCTTGGCCTCCCTGCTCTCAATGCAGCCAACTGGCTGCTGCCAGCTTCAATGAAATGATGCCATCACTCGAGCTGCCGCGCATGAAACGCTGCAATTCGAGCTCATTCGCTCACTTCCTCTCCACTGACCTTATTTTTTGGGAACGTTGCACGATGACTGCACATGGCGGGCAAGATCGCAAGATCTTCAGGCTTAGATTTGTCTTGGCATAAATTTGCCGAACTGCGCTGAGCGCTTCTCAACCTCCCTTCTTCCCGTCAAAGCCAAGTGGCCGTCACAGCGCTGGCCATAGCGCAGGGGGAGCAGGGAAACGTTTGAGATTTGGCATCTCCAAGTGTTTGTTTGACGCGCACTGCGACGTGCATGAAAAGACCTGTCAGTAAAAGACACAAAGAAGTGATCAGCCCAACAAATGGAACTGACATAGCCATTTAGCCTCCGCATCTGCGAATGGTGTGAAACGCTACCATGCCAAGCCCACAGGGGCTTGGAAGGAGTGCAACCTAGTCTTCGGTCGAAACCCCCTGGATGAATTCCACTCCGGTCCTCGAACCAAAACAAAAGCGGCTGATTTGCCATCTCTGTGAGCCTGGGAGCCTGGCCGTGCAAATGCCTTCCTGAAAGGTAAGCAAATGAACTTTTTGGCTTTCGATAAGCCCAAGATCCCGGCACCAGGTCGTCCATTTTTGGTAGCCTCCTGGGCTCGGCCCGCTGAAAACTTCCCACGTCTTCTCTTGCACACATGATTCCCCACAATGATTGAAGGTACTTTATCGGCATCTAACATACTCTCAGGCAGCTTTGCATTGTCCCTGCCCCCAATTTGTTTACATGTGTTGCAGCTACTTGGTGCCGCACTTTGTTTCCAGAGACGACCTCAGGTCAGAATGGTCTTGTGCATTTTGCTCTGCGACGTGCTGACTCCCTTTGCTCAAGGCCCGGGCCATATGAGTTGGTCGCCGTGCTGGATTTCCTCCAGCCCACACACTCAGCAGCCACCCGGCTGTCCAGCTGAGGCATCCGGCAAAGGCACCAGTGTTGAGAAGCTGTGCTGAGAGCATGTTCCCAACCTACAGCAAGTTCGACTTGCAAACCGAAGGTGGGAAGGTTAAATATCCTGCAAGTCGCTGAGCCGCCAGCAAGCCAAATGCCCATGATCGTCATCATCCTGCTCCTTAATCCGAAGATCTGGCAAAGGCTTCGACGGCCCCAAGCCGGGCTCCCAACTCCTGCATAGACGACAACATCTGCGGCTTTGGCACCTGCAACTGCACCCAGCTCGGCCGCTCGGCTTGTGGAGAAACGCCTTGATGGCGTTACAAATGGAGTCGCCGGCCCAGATCAGAGCAAAAATGGCGAGCTGCAGCGCAAAAACCACCTGGGAAGCACGGAGGCGGTGAAACCGGTGAAAGGCGCTGGCCAGGTCTCTGTGGGCCATGCGTTGGAGGCGAACCTTGGGTCTGGCATGGCACGGCAGGACCCCGCTGTTTCAAGGCAAGTGCTGGTTGATCAGAGGAGGTGGGTACGGGCTGCCCCTGACCTGCGAGACCGTCACACCATACCAACAAGCACACACCAAAAGGGAAAACGAAAACTCGCCGTCGATCGCCGACCTCCAGGTCTGTCAGGGCCCGCTCCTCCAGAGCGCTTGGAGCCGTGAAAGGGAGTCAGCATGGGCTGGTGCGTCGATGCTTCTTTTCAATGCGAGCCCGAGTCCGACGAGCTGCTGGAGCTGCGGGGCGTTGGCATCTCCAGGCCGGCGTGTGCCAGGGCCGGTGCCCGAGCATCAGGTGGCAGCTTCATGGCTGCTTCCGCCGCCTCTTCCGGAAAAGTATTGCAAGCCTCCGCAAACCACTCGGCTGTAATTCGCAACACCTCCGGCAAAGGCGTGGTGGCAAACTGGTAGACCTCCTGCAGGTGTCTGAAATCCAAGGGCACTGGACGATCCACGCTGGGCAAAAATCCCTTGGGCCGGTCCACAGCTGAGGGCGAAGACTTGGGCAAGCCTGATGCGTTGGCCAGTAGCTCCAGGAATTCCTTCAGGGGAACCTGCAAGTTGCAGCCCAGGTTAACAGCATCGAAGCCGGGAGGCCCGCTTCCCATCACGTGAACCATGAAGCGCGCTACATCGCGGCTGAAGACAAAGGCCAGCGGCGGATCCTCGGCAGACGCGTCCCTTGGCCGCTTCAACGTCTTCCGAACCTGCGGTAGGTTGTCTGGGCCTGCATGCCACCAATGCCAATATGCCCACAGGCGCATGGTGTCATCAAAGGGGCCTATGACGTCGGGCAACCGCAAAGCAACTGCTCTGGAAGTTGTCCCCTTCAATCCCTCAACCAGCGCCTCTTCAGCTTCAAGCTTGCCGTCGCCATAATTGTCTGCCTTCTTCAGCCTCTTGCGGCTGGCCGCATCTGCTGGACGTTCGGAAAGCCTTTCGCCAACAGGCCCAGCTCCAGCCCATCCAGACCCCGCCAGCATGCTCACTTCGTACACCGAATCCGAGGATACATACGCATAGACGTCGAAGCGTCCGCGCAAGCCCTCGAGGGCTGCCTGCACATCCGCGCCGTTGTAGGCAGAGAAGTCCGCCACCAGCGCCCAGCGAGACACCCGCTGCGTGACGCCATCCAGACGCTCAGCAAAGGCCCGCGGGTCCCGGCGGTCCGCTGCCACCCGCGCCACACGACCGCCAGAGGGATCCCGAGTGCCCCAGTAGGCCCGGCCCCGATTGACCACGCAGACCCGGGCGGGCAGCTGAAGCAGGGCATCCACCGTCTCGCGGCCCATGAAGGTCGAACCTCCCAACACCAAAACCGCCGGAGAAGTGCCTTCCAGCCGCTCGGCGTTCTCCACTGCCATGGCAAAGCGCAACGAAAAGTGAGGGCAATGCGCCAAGTGCTGCTCCAGCCCCGTGCAGCGTTTCATGCCATGTAAACGTGGCAATGACCCCTGACACTTTAAGACTCTACAAGCAGGTCCTTCAGAATGTTGGACACCTGCTGGTAGGTGCCCTTGTAAGATCAGCTGGTGCAGTACCTGAGAAGCGTCTGGTCAGACAATGCCCCTTTCGCCCCAAAAATCCTCGATCCGGTCACTGGATCAGCACCTCGTTTTTGCCTTGAAGACACGAGCTGGGCTTTGACGCAGCTTGCGCTGGCTTTCACCATGCTGAGTTGGGCACCCAGGTTTGAAGCCGTCGGGGTCCCAGAAGAATTGGAAGCCTCACTGTGTTTCAGAAGCCTAGTCATTTCAAGAAAGCGCGCAAGGAGAGGTAAATGACTGTTCCTTATCTTCTGTTCCTGCATCTGTGTTGTTACTTGCCCGTGTTCCATTCATACATGAATGGGGCTCTTTGTTGGGCCCCGCACAATCTCTGGAAGCTTGTCCTGGCCATAGGGAGGGCGTGGAATTTCCCCTGAACCACTTGCAAACCCGGACGAACGTTTTTGCAGCGGGGGAAAGGCTGGCAGAACCTCAACAAGCATGCAGCACTGTTCGGCCATGTCAGTCCTTGGGGCGACTCTTCTCGATTTGCTGTCCTGGCCAGCCAAAGTTTGGCGATCGGCAGGTGCGCCTCCGGCCTATCATCCCAAGCTCATCCGCAAAACGAAACGCCACCATGGCCTCACACTGTCGAAACGCCAAACCCGTTTCGGATTTTCAGTGAAAAAGCTGGGCTGCCAACAGCGAATGCCACGCCCACAAACCTGGGCAGACAGCTGGGCAGATGCCCTTGAGATGCTTCATGGCCTGAGTGTCTCCGACATGGCCGGGCAGGCGAAAAACCCGTTCGGGGCTGAATGCGCCTGTTCGTACCAGTCCGTCGGGCCTTTTGGTGGGGACGCTTCCCCTGTCTGAAAATGAGGCACCACCTTAGTCGTGCTGGTGTTGCTTTGCAATATTATAGCCAAAAGCTGCTGCAAATGTCAGCAATTGCCGCAAGCACGTCTGCCACATCTGGAACAAGTTCCGGCAAGCTCTCGCTCTGCCCTCTTTTAATGCGACTGCGGCGGCTCTGCAGGCGACCACCTGACGCCAGGCGGTCTCAGGCTGTGCGCAATCCGAATGTTGCTAAGCAGCCGAGCCACGATTTTCCTGCTCTCTCTGCGCTGTTGAGATCCAAGCTTTCGTTGAGCTTTCCGTGTGAAACCGTATCGCGTGAAACAAACATGCTAAACTTGCAAAACAAATCAGGCTATGGCGGTGCATGCGCGCAAATCAATTTGCACAAGTCTAAGTGGCTGCCGATTGTCAACAGCCTTCATAAATCTCCGTGGTCAATCTTAGTGCGACCACCACGATCGTCCAGCTCTATGTCCTTATCTGCATGTTTACGAGCATGTCCAGGCCTAGGCCTGCGAAGACTGCCAACTTGTGAAAAGCTCGCCACAGGAGAAGAACATAACAAGGGCAGTCGCGCGAGCCCCTACCTCTTTGGCTACTACGTGTTTCCAAAAACAGGCCTACATCTTAACAAACCAACTCGCTTCGCTGCCGGATCCGCTTTCTGACAAGACACATCTTCATCTTCCTCTGCACCCCCACCTGCGCAGGCTTGAGATGCCTTTTAAGACAAACGGCTACTTGACAGGGCATGCCAGGGCATGCTTTCGGCAAGGCCTTTCTTCTTGATGAAGCTGTCCGTGATCCAGAACTGCATCGCATTCATGCAGAAGGGGGTGGCAATCATTGCCACCAGCAGTTTCAGATTAGGGCTGGCGGAAAACCTCGGCACAGTCACTGGCAGCTCAAGCCTTCATTGATCACCCTCAACTTGGACTCAAAACCAGGGCCGCCTTCTGCAATTGCCGTGCCGTCCCTTGCGTCACGGCCTTGCAGGACCTTCAGACCGCCAAGTCAGCCGGGCCACGGCGCGAGGGCCATCTTCGCGAGCACCAGCAGCGTGCTGTGACCCACAGCCATGAAGGCCACCATGATCACCTTCCTAAGTGATCATCAAACAAATGGCTGTGGTTGTCAAGACCAATGGGATCCCATTTTGGGGTAGGTGAATTCACCACCCATTTTAGAACCTATTTTAGTGGTTGGATTGGGATGTTCACTGGGGGTACGATTTGGACTTTCACCCATGGCCAAATGGCGAGGCATCATGGAAACGTCTCAACGAGAGCGAGTAAGGGACAATAGAGCAAAGCTGCCGTCTCATGTCTGATGCCACTCCGGCAAAGGCTGTTGCGCACTTCAAATCAGAAGACTCCGCCAACCTTCTACACTCATGCACGGGGGATCCGTAAGGAACTGGATCACTGTGGGGCTGTGAAGAATGCAAGCAAGGGCATTTGCTTGGCTTCTTCGGGCATCAAGTCAACTGCCTCCCGCCAGCCCCTGGCCCCATCAAGCCATGCTGCATGCTGCTCACTATTACTAACCACACCGCCAGCTGCTTCGCGTACTTCCTCAGCCACAGTTGCAGGTTCTGGTGCAACAGGGCTCCCTAAATTTCCCCCAAAAACATCCCCACCAAGGGACACTCACCTTTCACGGGCCAAAAAGGTGATGTTTAAAATCGCCAAAAAAGGAAATATAGGGACCCCTGTGCCAGCTGTCCAGCATCCGCGCAGCCAAGGCGCCCAGCATCCGTGCGGCCGTCTATTCGATACTCTCCGCTCCTGAAGTCGTCGGCCTATGCATTCCAAGCGCCTTCCCTCTCCGAAAGTGGACAGAATGAGATGGCCTGATCAGGAATCATCATCTGAATCAGCCTCGGCTGATGTGAAGCCGCCGAAGGCCGCAAAGGCGTTCGAAAACGGAAAAAAATAAAATCTGGAGGCGTCGAGTTTTTGTTGGTTCTCCAGAAAGCTGAAAGCTACAGGGGTTCCAACTTCTAGTAAAGAGGGGAAAGTGATTTGCGAGATTGATGGGCTGGTGCTAAGGGGCGTGCGGTTTGGGGTGCTGGGGTGTAGGTGCTGATTGGGGTGCTGATGGCAGTGCGTGTGCATCTTTTCAAGATTGACGGTAGAGTGCTAGGGGGCATGCAGTTTGGGGTGCTTGTGCAGGTGCTGACGGTGCGCGCGCATTTTTGCATTTTGACGGTAGGACGCAGGGGGGAATGCAGTTTGGGGTGCTGCTGCTGCTGGTGCTGTGGGACGCAGTTTGTGGGGAGCTGTTTGAGGTGCTGGTGACGGTGCGGGCGCATTTTTGCGATATTGACGCTCGGGTGCTATCGGGCATGCAGGTGACGGTGCAGGCGCATGTTTGCATCTTGACGGTAGGGTGCAATGCCTTAGGTGGTGGTTTGGGGGGTGCTGGTTGATTTTCGCAAGATTGACGGCTGGGTGTCTTGGGGGGTGCTGTTTGGGATGCTCTTCAGGGTGATGGTGCGGGCGCATTTTTGCTCGATTGACAGCCGGGTTTTGCTTGGGCTTTTGGAGGTGCTGGTGTGCAAGCGCTGCTATCTGGGGTGTCGGGTTACAGGGTTTTAGCCCCTATTCCACCTGAGTACATGTCCTTGACGCGGAGTACTTTGGTAAAACAAGTATTCTGAAATCCAGAGCCAGAGATCGTACACGAATTGGAACAGTCTGTGCGACTTGGGGCCACGACGTCTTGAACAAGATCAACCCCTCACAATCTCATCTTCATGACCCTTGAGTTCTTCCATGCCCGCAAATGGGAAACGTCGCGTACGAGCTCTCAAACGTCCAAACGCGCCTTGCGGACAGCTGCAGCAGCACGAAGGTCACTGCCACCCCCAGCGTGCAGTCAACTACTATGTTGATCCAGTACCTCAGAAACCCAACAAAATCATTTGGCTGTGGGTCAAAACCAATGGGATCCCATTTTGGGGTAGGTGAATTCGCCACCCATTTTAGAACCTATTTTAGTGGGGATTGGGATGTTCGCTGGGGGTGGCGTGGCCATTTCGCTGCGTCGAACCCGAGCCATGCAGCCATGCTGAACTGAGGGCCCGTCCAATCGCACTCGTCCCCGCCCGCGGATTGAAACTGCTCCTCCAGCTTCTTCCTAAGGAAACTTTTTTCATGAGGTGTTCAATGGCAGCGCCATGTTGGGCCAAAGCTACGCGAAGAGAAGATTCAGCATGTGAATCCATCCCGAACCTGGACGTGCGGCGCGCACTGCTTCGTGCCAAGCAGGCGAGGCCGTGCCTATGAGTTGCTTGGACGAGTCCATCAAAAACTCCGCGAAGTCGCGACCATCGTGGGACTGGGACCACTTCAGCAGCAAGGCCTTGCCAGAGCGGCTGGAACCGAATAAACACAACAAATACAGACAAGGTGCAGCGCAGCAGCACAGAAAAAGAACCTGGGCTGCATCAAATGCAAGGAGGACTGCAGACACAGCGGCACTCGCCTTCAATGCGTCTTGGACCGCATGAAACCAGGATGCCCAACCCCCACCCGGGCAACACATGACAGTAACGCGGCAAGGTAGCCAACTGTGTGACCTTGCCTGTCACACCGGCAAGAATATAACATTCTCCAGATATCTCTCCTGTAGATGTCACATCTGGCAGGGAGTGTTGTTGTTGTCACTGGGGGCCTGTCCTCGTTCCATCACGGACAAGTGCAGATTGAATTAGGGCGAAAGAACCCTGAGCTGCGGCGAGCATCGCCCGTCAAGGACTGACAAGCGATCTGACCGGCCATCCCAAAATTCCAGCAACGCGCAACCCCAAGCCAACACATCCCCGCCAGCTTTTTTGGGCAAAACAGGAAGCTTGGTGGGAATTCCGACCTCGGTCTTGGACCTCCCACTCCCCAGCACACTCCCCAGCACACTCCCCAGCACACTCCCCAGCACACTCCCCAGCACACTCCCCAGCACACCCCCAGAACCCTCCGGGCACACTCCCCCGGGCAGAGCAGGCAAAGCATAAGGTGGGTCTTCCCCCATGTGGAAGCCCAGGGACGGCTCAAACCTATGGCAGTCCCCGCCTGTCGCAGGCGTTCATGGAGTACTGCCGCAGCAGCACACGCGAAAACAGGCGTCCTGCCCTCAGAAAGCTCATACCCTCCACGGGCATTGGAAACCCGCACATTGGCATCCCAAATTCACCTCCGGGTGGTTCTCAAAATAGGGTACCCCTTTTTGGATGGTTGTAAAGGGGGACAATCCAAAGCAAACCCGGAGGGTCCCCTATTTTGAGAACCCATCTGGACTCGCACAATTTAGGCCGGATAGGCCATAGGTTCCATCTCGCTGGGGCAACCGCCGCGGTTGCACTGAATGCAGCTCCGACCTGGACTTTCTCATGGGAATGCACTCCTCCGAGATCCGCTCCTGCGATGCTTTTAGCGGATCTGAATTTGAGCGCGCGCGCGCACACAAAACACTGCGCAAGTGCAATATCAGAGAAGTCGGTTGAAGTTCCACCTGTAAACAGAACAGGCTCGTGGATGCAGCCATCGTTTCTGCAAAACAACACGGGGATTGATGCGTCCCATGGCAATCAGATGATATTTGGGGTGTCAGGCGCCTTGTGAAGGATGGTGCGGGCAGCCAGCTCTGGCAAGGGGAGCGTAAACATTGACGCGCCTCAGCCCGAGACCGAAAGCCTTCCGCAGGACGGTTCCTGGTTCCCGGCCTGTGTCTGCCAAGCACCTTGGAAGCCAAACAGCCGCTTGCAATCCAGCAGCTTCCCAGCCTGAAACCAGTGGCCGCCCTGTTGATGGCACGTGCCAGGGGGGGAGATACCTAGGCATGGCACAGTCAGAACCTCGAAGCGATGTGCAGCGAGGCCTCGCTGAGCAACTTCTCCATTGGCTGCTCAGCCTGACAAGGGATGCGAACAGAAAATGTCCAACAAGACCTGGCGACCCGCAGCTCAAAGCCTCCTCCTCGCTAATAATAAATGGCTCCTTTGCTGGATGTCCTCGGGAGAAATGGGCGGCTTGGCTGATGCACGTGTGCCGAGCTGGTACAATTGTGGCCTTATAGTGTGTCTTCTTCAAATCGTAAAAGTGCCTGTGATAAGTTCGAACCCTTTTGCGAAGGGAGCAAGACCATGCCCTATCACAGCGTCTTTCTCGCCATGTTTGCTCACACATGCCGCTCATATCATTTCACAAGGAACTCGAACTGGCTTTGCAAAGCTTGGAGGTCGTGGAACAATGGTTGCTGAAACGTTTGCCATCGCAGCCAGGGATGTCTTGGAAAAATGCAGGTCAGTGCTCGCTGCTGGTTTGTCTGTGCCCCTTCGCAACTCGCTTGGGCAGCACACATGGTGTGTCGCAGGTGAGTTGGAGATTCTCTATGTTTCTCTCCGGTCCCCTTGTGACTCGGCCGCAAACCCAGGCCGCATGGCAGTATCCGGACTTTGCATGGGAGACCCTGTAACTTTGGCGCAACTTTTCGCAGCCTGCTGTGGCCCAGGGTAGAACTGGCATGTTTGTTGCCTGATTGCCCCTCGACGCCGTCAGCAGTTGGTACCGTTCCAGAGACATGCCTAGGAGAGATTGAGGCAGCGACGTTCCGGAGCTGGTGACCTCTAAAGTCGGGCAACGGCAACTGTGGCAAGGAGGTAGCCACAAATCTGCAACCCGGAGATACAGTTTACTGATGCTCTGTGTCCGCCGACTAACTCCATCCCAAAGTCTCAAAGCGCAAAGCCAGCCACAAGCAAGGCCTGAAGAGCGCAAGAACTGCCGGCAGGCATGACAGTGACACGGCCTGGGGGACGATGTTCAGTGCTCAGTGCAGCTTGGCATGCGCATCACTGGCACATCCCTGGGTCACTGGGGCCCCATCCGCTGCCATCCAGTATGGAGCAGTGATCCTAAGTAAGCTCGAAAGCAGTCGGGAGCTTGCCAACCAGCGCTGCGCAAAGCTTGCAGTTCATGAGTTCACTGAGCTTCGGTGCTCAGCTCAAGCCAAGCTGCTCGTAGCAATACAAGAAGCCGCCGATGATGGGACCCACAAAGGCGCCCACAGAAGCAGCAGCCTTCACAAACTCGCTGCTCCACGAGGCATGACCAAGTCGCGCTAGAACGAGGCATGTTTGCTGATGGAACGAACGCGTTGACTGAAACATGGGTGCAGCCTGATAGACACCGAGGTAGATTCCACTTGTGCCCTGGCTGCGTTTTTGTCCGAAATTGTGCCCAAGGTTGGCCGGCCTCTGAAGCTCGATCACTGGTGAGGCTGGCGCAACTGGGGTCAATGAGTGCCCCTCCTGCCACGACACAGACCTGGGCGATATGCAAGCTGCCTGACACATTCTGTCGATGCATCCAGGTGAGTGGCCGCAGAGAGCCACGGCATCGCAGCGAACTGCAGAGATGCCAAGGCCACGAAGATCGCTAGTCCTCAGACAAGTTGTGAGCAGCCAAAGGGACCCGCCGACAGTGCACCTGACCAACTGGCCGACTAGCAATTGATGGCAAACATAGGCTGCCACGAGCCTGGTGCTGTGGTGGTTTGCCACTTGTGCCGTCAAGCTTCGCGTCACCCAGCCGAGCAGGATGCTTGTGGGCCTGCCAGCCGTCCGCTGCAGGCTACTGGAAACAACGAGACCGCGCCTGCCAATGGCAGCAACCAGCTTGCTGACCACAAAACCCTTGGCAAAGCAAACAGGACAAACAGAATCCTGGTCCGCAGTCCAGTGGCATCTTCATGCTCCATGATTGGAAATCTCAATCGACTGCTGCTAAAGACTTCCTTTCACGGAAGATCCTGAAAAGACAAGCTGTCTACGCAAACTGCCTCCTGCAAAGCCAGGCACCTGGAAGATGACCATGACTGTGCCAGCAGCACAGAACACCAGCCCCAGCTTGCCGGCGGTGATGCCATACCGGTCCTTTCAAGCAATCAACCTCCCAAACTCCATCACAGCCTTTGCTCCAACGAGCAGGAAGCCATCGAGACACAACGACACACGACGCGCTCGGCCCAGCTCCTGGAAGAACAAGGCCGACACGCCCATGAAGATTCCCACCGCGAGCTCCTGCCAAGGCTATCATTTTTCTGATGAGTTGGGAGGCACCGGAAAAATGCTAAGATCCATTTGGCCATGGGTCAAAAGCCAAATCCTACCCCCTGTGAACATCCCAATCCAACCACTAAAATAGGTTCTAAAATGGGTGGTGAATTCACCTAGCCCAAAATGGGATCCCATTGGTTTTGACCCAAAGACATTTGGCCACCAGCATGCTGTACACTGGTCACGCCAGGCTCCTCGCAAAAAGTGAGGAAACAAACCTCGGCAAACAAGACGTTCGATAACATGCACACACACCCTGGCCAGCCAAGCAGCTGCAGCAAGGACGTAGTCAGCCAGGAGGGATCGCAGTAGTTGGCTGCAACCCGCTAGGGTGCTGCTTGGGGGCGCCTGCTTGGGTACTTGTCACAAGCTTCATGCGACTGATCTGCAGTCGGCCTCTGCATTCTTGGTCTCTGCACATGCCTGGCAGCAACAGGCCGAAACCCGGCGCAGTCCCAGCTGCCCACAGCCTTCAAAGGCTTGATCTCCTGAGTACGACTGCAGGGCAATCAATTGGAAAGGCTTCATGTTTGTCAAGCGGCCGGGATTTGGACCAAGCCCAGGCAAAAGTTTGCGAAGGCACAAAGCGCCGCCACTGCGCACACCGGCAACCTCGCAGAAGCCGCTCTCTGACTTGCGGAATCTAGGACCTTGATCCTATCTTTGCACCAGTTGCCTAAGTGTGTGTCAAGGACCAGGTCGCCTCAAGCCAAGCTTGAACTCATACTTTCATCAACTCATTCTGAAAATGAAGACTTCCTTGCCAAGAAGATTTCCTTACTTTCCAGGCTTTGCCAAGCGCCAGTTAGATTCTCGCCAAAGGGGCGAGCCATAGGGCGCAATGAGGCCCGCCAAGCCGGGGCCCAGAACCACACCTACCTCAGATTGGATGCCTAAAGCACAGTGGTGTGTGTGTGTGTGACATGTGTGTGGGTGTGTGGGTGTGTGGGTGTGTGTGTGTGTGTGTGTGGGTGTGTGGGTGTGTGGGTGTGTGGGTGTGTGTGGGTGTGTGTGTGGGTGTGTGTGGGTGTGTGAGTGTGGGTCTGCGTCTGCGTGTGCGGGTGCGCGGGTGCGTGCGCGCGTGCGCGTGTACGTGTGCCTGTGCGTGTGCGCGTGTGCGTGTGCGTGTGCGTGTGCGTGTGCATGCCTACGCGTGTGCGCATGCGTGGGAATGGGCGCAACCGCGCGTGTTGGCATGCGCAGCTAGGCATGTAGGCACATAAAGACGTAAAAAGATGGAAGCAAGGGCGCGTGGGCGTGCGTGCGCGCGTGCATGCCTGCGTGCTTGCGTGCGTGAGTATTTGCGCGTGCGTGAGTGGGTAAGTCAGTTTGTCCGTTTGTCTGTGTGTGTGTGTGTGTGTCCGCGTGCACCCTTTTCGGGCTTGGCTGAAAGAGAAGCTAAAAGGGACAACCCATTTTGAGGCAGGGTCTCCGTATCCTAATATACCCACCTGGCTGCGTCTGCTCTGGCCTGCGGGCGAACCCAAAACATTTAAACCCTTGAAATGGTTCGCTGCGATCTGGTGCTCCCACAAGCACCATGCTTGAGAAGAACGCGCATGAAGGATTGTGATGCTCAACGTTGCAGATTGGTTGTGCATCGTATCAATCTCAAGTGTCCGCTGGATTCCCTTGCGTCAATAGATCTTCCTCACTTGCTAACTCGCACACGGTGATTTGGTTGGTGGCGTCTAGTCATGTCTCTTAGCGTCCAGTAATATCCAGTGTTCGGGGTCTGCATTTCGACCCTAAGGGAGTTGGGTGATTGTATGAGATTCTCTGAGGCACCACTCCCGAGCAGGGCGTAGGGCGATAACTCGAATCTGGTCAGACGACGCGCACACTAAGGAAGACTCGCCGTAAGCAGCCATGATGAGCGCCATCTTGCCCACGCGGTCCTGCGCCATCACAAACCCCCAAACTACCCTTTTGGAGCTTGCGCTCGCCTCCGGCGCCGTGACTTCTGACACAATGGCCTGACAAATGCTGACCTGCGAGGTACACTTCTCATACACGTTTGGCATCAAACTGCATGCTGCCAGCTAGCCGTACCAGAGAAAAAGCCGTGAAAAGCTCGAGCAAGGAGTAGCTGCCACATGGAAACCTGGACACGCCGAACCGAGTTTGCTCAGCAGTACTTAAGGCACGGACAGACAGGCCAAAGGCAAGGAGGGCAACGGACGAGCTGACCAAGCTCAGCAGCAGAATCCTTTCGCAAAGCAGCGCACGGACAATCGCTATGGCGACAGGTGACCCGCTGCCAGAGCCGTCGCCTCCGCTTCCCATGCACATCCGCCATCAGGCCCAGCAGAAGCGTGCCGAAAACCTGCCAACCCAAGCGCTGATCTGCTGCTCCCGTGCAATGAAGCTGACCAAAGCCCAAGGAGAGGCGAGAGGCAAACACTGGCACGCAATGGCCAGCGGTGTCACGTGTCTGGCCTGCGTCAAGCTGTACAAGGACTGCAACAAGCCCACGGCAAAGGGCGAGCTGTCCATCCTTGGCCCAACGCAGGGCAAGTGGCTCTTTGGATTCTTTGGCCGAGCGCTTTCTGGCAATGAAGGGCAGCAACGGCAGCACCATCATGGCCCCCATCTTGTCCAGGAGGACTGCCAGGTAAACACTCCTAAGTGTTTTCCGGTTCGCGCTTAGCCCAACCCAGCGAGTGGCCACAAAAGCTCATATGGCAGCTTTTGCGCTGACAAGCTGCATGAGCGAAGGCTCAACATGCTTGTCGGCGGCACCAGCGCCCATTGCTCAGGACCAAATTGAATCTGATAGACACACTATGTCAGCCGCCTCGGGTCATGGGAGAAGCTGGGTGACTGGCCTGCATGATCCTCCTTGAGGTGTTGGCTGCAGTTCCCTCCGTCTACTGACAGGCCGAAACTCCACGTTGGTCAAGCCAAATCCTCTGCCAGGTCTGAACCCGTCTGGGTGACGGCATATTGATGTTGCCTTGCCACGCTTGTTTTTGTGTGCGTGCGGGTGGGCGGGCGGCGGGCGGGCAACGGACAGGTGGGTCGGTGCGACAACAATTAGTGTCCTCAGAATTGGCGAAAGTGGCAATGCATTTCGTATCTTATCCAATCCTGACAATACGAACCCGACGCAGTTGCCCGGCAATGTTCAATGTTATTTTATTGGGTATGGAACTGGCCCGGGTGCTGCATGTGCTACGCGTCAAGCCTCTCCAAAGTTTTCTGAGAGCCAAAACCGAGCGAACAGGCCTTTCTCGTGCTTGAGGCATCATGGTTGCAAGGGGCACCCAGGCTTCAGATCATTCATTTGCTTGATGGGCACCGTGCATTTCGCGATTCCCGCTAGGCACCCAACTCAATTAGCCCTTGCGAGGTTCATTGTAGCCTGGCGTGGGCATGTCCGAAGCACGCAGGACAAGCTGCAAGCTATGTCCGGGTTCTTCCGCTGTGCATGGCTACCGCGCAATGCCGAAAGCAAGCAAAAACAACACTGTCCATTTGCGTGTGATCCACGGCACCCCCCAGCTGAAGAACCCTCTTACCGTGGCTGGCTGTACAGCGTGCCTGCCGTGACACTGAGATTTTCTCAGGGTCGCCCAAGAATCGTGATGCCACAGCCTAGGCCTGCGCGTGCGCAAGCTGAAACCCTGGGCACATCTATCATGGGCGTGCCTGGCTGGTTGGAGATTCCGTGCCTGATGGTCACAACTGCAAAGTGCGCCTCTCACTTGTTACATCCAAGGCGGCGACCCACCTTTTTGCCGGCACTGTGAAGCCTTCCAGCAAACCCCGTGGCAATGAGTTCTGCGCAACCGTTCCCAGCTCCAGGCCATAGACTTGCAATGGCAGGGTAGGCGCAAGCCAGCATCGCCTCGGCTTCTCGGACGCACAGACTTCACAGGCCGTGGCAGACATAAACCCGCTGACGACATGCACGGCAGGAAATCTGCATCAAAATTTGCCAGGAGGCAACGTTCAGCCAAAACGGCGATGTCTTCCTTGCACAGAGACCGCGCGCGTGGTTTCCCTACTGCGCCGAGCCCGTCTAGGAACAACCAACTGAGGCATGGCTCCAGTTTTTCGTTAAACGCATGACGCAGCAAGCCCGGAGCCAAGCTGCGAAATGCCGTAGAGGTAGCCGCCAAGTTGAGGGGACAGGAACAGTGCTACCGACTGCCCGGCCTGAAGCTACCGAACTCGAAACCCAAGCATTGCTGCACCGCCGCCTGGAAGACACCCATGAAAAGCCCCGTCAGCTCCTGTCAGACTCTAAACGGCAAACGCCATGCTCATCTTCAACCGGTGAACCTACATGTAACCGACAATGGTCTGCGAGGCTTTTCGCCTCGATACGAAAGTCCTGTCAAGTTTGACCCCACCCAGTTGCGTGAAGGCTGAACCGATATATCTATCCGTTGGAGGGCGTCTCCCCCATCGCTTCGGCCATGATGCCATGGCCACCTATTCTGAAGCAAGTCCCTTCCTGGTGTGACGCTCGTACAGGGTGGTCTTTCCAGCTCATGTTGCCACGGCATGGCCAGCAATATTTTGAAGGAAGCGGCGCTCGTCCCATCGCGTTGCTCAGCCATGACAGCTTGCTCTTGGCGCGCTCTTGCTCGAAAGCATCTTCCCAAAGCTGTGGCGCAAGTCCTGCAGGTAGGTTCTCCTGGGGGACAGGTTGCTTCTCTGGCGCGTTGAAAGGCGGAGTAGGCCGATTGCCCAATCGTGTCGTTGTGACCTTGAGCCGCCAATTTGACAGCTGTCGAAGTTCTTCCCAAAAGCCGCGCCCTTGCCGAGTTCAAGATGTTGATGCACCCGCCTCCTCCCAGAATCGAGCGAGCCTCCGTGACCGCGAAGCAAGAAGCGTGGGAAGCAAACTGCGGCCCAGCGTCCCTGAGAATCCACGTCGTGTTGGTCGTGAGCCACTTGGCGAAGGTTCTCAGCAAGTCGCCCGCCTGTGGGCTCCCAATGGCCGCGCACGCCTGTTAGCGCGATGAGATCGGCGATCTGCCCATGCTGCTAATGGACTCGAGGGTTTCCATGACGAGTGCATATCTCCGGGCTAAAATGCATCAGCCGCTCTCCACCAGCCATGGCTGGGAAATCACTGCGGAACAATCGTGGGGACGTCCCCAACATGAAGACGTCCGGCTCGCAGCTCTCATCCAAGTGCTGGTTCAAGGTGGCGCTGCTCCCCGTCTGCGCCAAGACGTTCTGCCTCTCGCCGGCAGGCCCGTGGCCCTTGTCTTCTCCTCGGCCGCGGGCTCTCTCCGGCCTGACTTTGTGCCTGATCCCGATCTGCTTCTTGAGGCAACCCAGCTCCGCTACCATGCAATACTCAGCTGCGACCGATGAACCTACATGCGACCGACAATGTCTGCGAGGCTTTTCACCTCGGTGCGACAGGCCTGTCAAGTTTGACCCCACCCAACTGCGAAGGGTGGTTCTTGCATGCGTGCACGAGGACTGAATAAATCTATCTTTTTAGGTGGCAGGGGACCAAGCTGCACAAGTGTGATTTTTGGAGGAACGCCCCTGCAAGGGACCACTGTGTTGGGGGCTCCCTGACAGTTTGCAAAGCCTATCAGAAACTGCGGCTGGCCTTTGGGGCTGCTTCACTGGCGATGGCTGATAGGCAGTTGTCGATAAAGCCACCAGCCATAGTGTTGATAACCTGGTGACGCACGTGCGAGGAAAAAAATGAGCATAGGCTCGAACTCTTCAGCTGAGCTTCGCATGAGTCGACTGGAACCCAGGGATTCCGCCAGCCAGCTACCAGGCAAAAGACAAAGACACCTTCGCACGTCAAAACGCCTGTGCTCACTGACTCACACTCCAGCTCTCATACTTCCCTTTAAGGTCAGCGTCACAAGCTACAATCACCCTCGATTTGCACGCCAAGTATCGCATGGAGTTGCCGATGACAATGCTCAGCGGCCTGCATTTGGCCACAGCAAAAATTCCCGGGCTCGGATCGATCCCAGCGAGGCCTTCCAATCTTCGCCACAATCTTGGCAGCCATCAACCCCTGCGACGGGATTTTTGCCTGCTAAAGGCTTTGGGGGCAGGCAGTTGGCAGCGGTGTTCGGACGCCTGGAAGAGCACCATCGTCAGCCCGGACAAGCACAGCAAGCGGCCCAGGTGTACAGCGTCCACATCATAGAAGTCCAAGAAGGCCAAGGGGGAAATGGCCAGGAACACGCCGAAGACGGCAAACTGCGACACGTCACTTTAAGTGCAGCAGCTGACAATGCAGGAAAGTCGACTGAGGTGATGTCCTGTATGAAGTTCACATAAAACACCTCGGATACGTGCTGCCGACAAGCAACTGGGATGCGAAAGGCACCCCTTTGACCTGCTCAGCTTCGTCAAAGCTAGCCACGTCTTGCTCGAAGACACTGGCTGACAGCCGAAAGAAGCAATCCACTAAACAATCAGCTCTTGTTGAACTCACGAAGGCTCACCGCGGCTCACCGCTGCTTGCTTGACATTTCCGGCTAGGCTCGTTTAGAAGTCCATTTGAGGCAGGGGTGCGCCGCTGGAAAGCTGTGATCACTGCAATAATTGGAGATGAGCGTCCAAGGGATAGCGCGGATCTGCAAAGAGAAGCTGGAAGTTCTTGCGTAGAGACCGGACGCCAGCCACGAATCTGTTCTGCGCCACCTCCGGCGCGCTTCCTCCAACAAGCACCGCAGCACCGCCTCAAGATTCAATGGGCGTTGCCTCTGGCTCCAGTAGGCCTGAATCAGTTTCGACCTAGGCCGGGCACGATGCGTGCCACAGGGCTCGCTCGCTGAGGCGTGTGCAAAGTGCCGGGTGTCCTGGGCCCAAGTCACAGCGGCTCGCACGAGCAGACCCTCGAAGTCTCTCCCAAGCTTCGCCAGGGCGCAGGGACCTGGATGACGGCCACGCAGAAGTTCAGGAAGGTGGCCACCGAAGCTGATCCGCACACTGCCAGCCTGGCGCAAACAAACCCTCTTGGCTCGGCTGAGCAGCTCAGCGGCTGAGGTGCGAGCGGGCCATGACGGGCAAGCAGCGAAGCCACGCCGGGCCCCAGCACAGCACCAGCCTCGGCTGTACATGGACCGGAGGACGCAGGGCTCAAACTTGGGCACGTGCCCCCACTGCGGCCAGCGTCTTCGACATCTTTTCGACCCTCTCCTGGCGAGGCGAGGCCCTCCCACTGAGCGTGACGGCACGACAGCTTCCTCCGGGGTGGAGACATCGGCCACGATAGATTGGCAAATGTTGACCTCTGCACTTCGCGAAGGAACCATGTCTGACGACATGGTTCGAAGGTCTGCGTCCCAATGGCCACTGCATTGCAGCAAGCGGCGGTTCCAGCAAAGAAGCCGTGCAAGGCTCTGAAGAGCAGCAGCTGCGGCATAGTTTCCTGATACAAGAAAAGCCTGCGCTGGGCCATGTGACTCTTCTCTCAGGGACTGGCCGCCAAACCAAAGAGCAGCAAGCACACGGAGGAGTTGAACAAGCTGAGGAGCAGAATCCTGCACATGGCGCGCATACTCATCTTCAGCTCTCCCGCATCCGCATCCAGCCTCCTCTTGCCCAAAATATCTGACAAGGAGCCGAGGATGATGGTGCCAAGTGCCTGCCCATCTCACGATCGCGCATTGGCCCCATTTGCCCTTCTGAAGCCAGCCTGAAAGGCACTGAAGAGAGACTGCATCAAACCAATTTCAAAGGGCGTTGCCTCCATCCTCATGGCGAGCACTTCCCGCTTCACCATTAAACTGGCTAATCGGAAGCCACGCCCAAGTGAGGCTGAACATGCGCCTGAAGATAACATGTGACACTCAACTTAAGGAACTGAAGGGCGAAGTGCCGCACAAAATGCGTCTGAAGCTAAAAGTTGGCGATCAAATGTGTGAAGCAGAAGCTCGAAACGCAAGCTAAAAATGAAAGTGAACTCTCAAACAACTCAAACTCATGGAGCTGAAATTCTAGTGCTCCAAAACTTGAAGGTGATTCTCCTGGGACGAAAGTGAGGATTTGAAGTCGCTGAAGGTGACATCCGATGTTTAATGTGCAAAGCCGGAATTCCAATTCATCAAGGTGACATCAAGAAAAAATAGAGCGGCCAAAGGCCGCTTCCCCTCATGCTCGTAAGTGTGAAGCAGATGCGATCGCTCTAATTGTCAAAAACCACTGCTGCCAGGAAGCTTTACGGCGAGGAAAGGTACAAGCGGCATCACCATGCTCATCCCCATCAGGTCAAAGAAAACCGCCAGGTAAACGCTCCTCGGTAGCGTTTAGAGCTTTGAGTTTTCCACCAGCGCAGCTCGTGCAGCCCAGCTTCCCCAGGCCACCCTTGTAAGTTTGCTCGGAGGCTTTGCTCATTGCTTCCCAGCGTGCAAGCTCGACCTGCAGCCACCAGGTACAAACTTCTTGGGCCGGATTCTGGAGGGACCTCCGGCTCCGCAGAAATGGCAGGTAACCCGTGCAAGGGTCCGAGTGGTGTGTAAAACAATGCTGGCTTCCGGAGTGCTGACATTGGCCGAGTTGCGGTTTGTACAGGTTGTTTCTCGCGTTGCTACGTCAGCTGTGTTGTTTGCCCTCTGCTGTTCCGCTGATATGGCTGCCTCCGTGCATCAGGGGGCTCGCTAGGCAGGCACACTTCACTCAGCCCTTTGTGGCACAGTGGGTGCAGCAGCAGCACACCATCCGAAGCAGCAAGCAACCTCTTTTAGACCTCGGGCATCAGACGGCGTCGTTTTTCGGCGCTTGCATGATCAATGGACAGCCTCGGGTTGTACTCGACTGAGTGGTCTCGGCTTCCTTGTCAGCTGGTGGGGCTGCGGCTCATCGTAGCCAGTTCGCTCATCCAGCGGCCTCGTGAACCTGACGCCTACCACCAGGTCACCAGCAGAGCTCTCACGCCTCACAAGCCTGACATGCATCCTTGCCTGGCAGCTCAGCAAGAACCTAAGATTGTCCATCCGACGCTGCGCCGGCCCGCACCCTTCAAAACTAGCGGCCAACAGCTGCAATGCGAAGTGAGAAACGACTTCCACTGTAGTTCTCACGATGCATCCAGGCATCATATGGCCTCGTGGCAGCATGGCAACACCCAACGGCACCCATGTCTGCAAAGGAAAGCGCCTCCGTACACATGGCAGTCAGCATCGCTGATCGACATGTGCAGATGATGGCCGTGGGTACTGACTGTACCGGTCAAAGACCTGGCAAAAAGATCTCCCAGTTTGTCAACACATGGCGGGCGGGCATGAAAAGCGAGCTGTGATCCAAGCGCCTGGCACGATTTCATACCTGCAGGAAAGTTGGCTCAGCATCCACTACAAACCCATCCAGGGCACTTTTCCGAAAAGACCCGGGGAGTCGGAACGCCGGCAGGTCTCAGAGTTGTTAAACCTGCCGCAGCTCCCCTTACCCATAACAAAAACTGTCTAGCAGGATCATTACAGGCACAGCACTAGCAAACACAAACAACCAATATGGCAAGCCAACGCCAAGGGGCCTGTGCTGCCGACACCTCATGTCACCCCGGAAAATCCAGGCTGTCCAGAGCCATCTGGGCACCCAGCAGCTCACAACACACGCGGCCTGCATGCCATTCGCAAAACTCTGCAGGGACCTCAGGCCAGCGCGGCTGGCGCGAAACTCCCTCCAGCCCAACCTCAAGATGTCCTCCCCTGGCAGAAGCCGCAGGCAGTGAACCATCGCCTGAGGCTTTCTCTCTCCGAGTGCCGTTTTTCGCCGCCCTCGCCGCCCTCGCCGCCCTCGCCGCCCCGAGGCCCGCGCGGAAACGGCCTGCGCAGTTTCACACGCGTCCAGCGCCACGCTGGCACGTCCAAGCCCCGAAAAATTGGATGCAAAAACCGGAAGGTCCACAGCATTTCACGGCTTAAGATCCCCTCAGGACCGGGGCCTCCAAAGTCCGCAGCCCATGGGAGCCAGAACAAAGCTCTCTGATCTTGTCATTGTGGGGCGCGGGGCCTCGTGAGACGTGGGACCTTTGATGGGAAACCTGCAGGCTGGGTGCCGCGCGATAGGACATGTGATGCGCCTCACGGGAACAAGCAGTTGCCGAAATGCAGTCAGAAGCAAGCAGTGACTAAGGGAGTATGGATTCCTAAACTCAACAACGAAAGAAACCAAGCGAACCAAAACACGGGACCTTTATTAACCCCGGACCGGTGCGCACGGACAAACCCTGTTTGCAACATGGGCACTTGAAGTACTTGAGGCAAACGTGCATTGACGTCGGCAACTTGGGACTTCAACATGCAATCAACAAGCCTTATGCTATGTGTTTTGGGGGGCTCTTTGGGTGATGGGTCTTGAAAATTCAACTCTTCATGTGTTTGGCCAGTGCAAACACGGACCTCTGGAAGCCTGGACTTGGGTATGTTTTTGTGACCTGCCCCCTGCAAAGTTGTTTTCTCAATGTTGCCTCCGTGTAGTCAGCAAACATGTCCAGCGCCAAAAGCGCCTGGCGCAATTCGCGACCGCGGCCAAGATCAACATCTACCAACTCAGCCCAGCCTCACTTGCGGGGAAGAAATACGCCATACAATCCAGCAACTGGTCATCCTCAATGCAGGGCGGTGGCAGGAGGGCAGTTGAACATGCGCTTGCCTCCATGGACACCTGGATGCTTCGCTTATAGTAGAAGCCTTTCGAAACCTCAGTGGGGAACAAATGGAATCGCTCGCCGATCAGGCAACGGTGCTCCAAACACAAACGACAATTTTGCCGCAGAACGCTTTGTTTGGGTTGAGTTGATCTTCTGTGACTGTTCCTGTGCTTTTGTGTGTGTGTTGCTCAATTCTTTCATTGCATTTTTTTTATATTTGCTTGCTTGTTGTGATGGCAAGTTTCCCATGGGTTTCCGAGACGCCCGTAAAATGTGCAAACAGAAAATACAGAAACACCAACCATCTGATTCGCAGGGTTCACTTCTTTCAGAATGCAATTTTCAGACAGGGTGGTCCTGTTTGGACATCCTTCTTGGAAAACTGCATGCCAAAAAAGGCAAGAGCTGTTTTGCTGAGCTGCGAGCACATTCCAAGATATCCAATGCTTCCAGAGTGCCTCCACCAGAAAAAAAAATCCAGCTGCGTCATGTGCTTTGTCAAACTGGCCCTCGGTTCTTGAGGCACGTGGCTGCCATCAACGCGGTACACCTCGCCATGAATGTGATGACCAGCACCTGACACAAATCAAGGAGCCCAAGGAGAGCTGGAGTTGTCCCAGGCACCCGGCCTTCCTTGTCCTCAGCTCAATCACAAAGTCCTTTGAAGACAAGGCATCGGTTTTGAAACGCGTCGATTTCAATCCCCACTAAAATACGTAAAATGGGTGGTGAATTCACCTACCCCAAAATAGGATCCCACTGGTTTTGAACTATGGCCATATCTGTGTTCCGCCAAGCCGCCCTTTCCTCCAGTCTAAGGCTGCGGCCATCAGCACCGGCGCCACAGTCGTGGGCTCAACGTGGGGCGGCCGCAAAACCATCCTGAGCTCAAACTGAGCTCAGCCGATTCAACGATGCGCGCCGTTCAATCTATGACAAACTGGCTGATGCTCAAACTGGTTGATGCCGTTCAATCCACACCTACCTTGCTCAAACTGGTTGCCGAGGAACGGGAAGCGCAGTCGTGTTTTGGCTCTACCTCCGTCTGTGGCTCTCAATCACCGTTTCGCACACCGCTCTTTCCAAGCTGCCTGCGTACACCGCCTTGCGGCATTTCTCAGCCAGGCCAAGATATCCTGGCATAAAGCCACTTCCATGCCCGGTAAATGTCGGAAAACCTTCCTGAGGCTCCGTGCGGACATGGTTCGTGAAGCCCCGCTTCAATGTGCCATATACAAAGACCTGGGTGCAACCCTTGTCATTTCAAAAGAAGCTTGCCAAGCCAAAACTAGAGGCCGAGGACGCCGCATGTGTTGGGTATCCAAGAACCAGCCCCGTCCGAGGATCCATGATGTGGTTCCAAACAATGTGGTGCTTATGAAGAGCGATGTTCTTGCAACGCTTGCCACTGCTGAACTACCAACGACTTAAGAATACACTCCGTGCGAGCATCCATCTTGACAAGTTCATCGCCAAGCTGTGGCGGGCACACACCACATGCGATTGTCACGCACAGACCTTTTGCCACGGCAAGCGCGGCACCGTCACAGCCCAAGCTCATGTGCAAGAATTTGTTGCGTGCAGAAAATGCCCAGCGTGACCAGGCCAACGAAAATCGGATTGTCAAAACTCCAGAAGCCCCCACCTGGCAGCGCTTGCTGCAGCCCATCCTCCAGCGACTCTACTGCCTTGGTGAGTCCTGTGGGCCCTGGCTCCGCCAGCTTGGATTGTCTCAAGTATTTGTCGTAAAACCATTTCTCGGCCCCGCGCTCCTCAAGAGGCGCCTCCGCCAATGTGGTCAAATACTCTTTCAACTCTCCTTTGCGCTTGCTCGAGGCCAAATCACGGCGTTTGAATGGAACAATCACCAACCACCAGTATGCCAGGGGAATAGCGGCACACAGAAAAACCAGGATGGCCTGTGCTGCTGAAAACTGTGGCGCCTCCACTCCCACATCAACCATGGCCCGGGCTGGCATTGCCATGCGCGGATCTGCAATCCGCAGAGTGGAGCGAAACAATCGCTTGCAGCTAGAGCTGCTGCCAGCAAAGGCCCAAGCCCTGCAAAGTGCTGAGAAAGCACTGCCAAGCATCCAAATGGCTAAGAGCTCGCGGGAGGGTTTCGTACCTCTGCATGATATTCTCCCGTGACGGCGCTCCCCATGGCGACCCGCATGCATCTCGAATTCAAGGCGCTGGACAAAGCCCAAACAGCGGTCATGGCCAGCAAGATGAGACCAACGCCAAGATCCATCGAGGGTCCCTTTCTTACTACTTATCCATTTCACTGAAAACAAAACCCCGCCGGTCATCTCGCTTCTTGGAAAGGCTTGGGGGAAACAGACAGCAGGGAATCCCAGATTCTTCATCCAAACTCCTCTAGACACGGCCTGGCGAATAAAAAAAAATGATGAAATCGAAGAGAGCGACGGTTGGGTGACGAGCGGTGGCTCTCTTCCTTCCCTTCCTTTCTTCACTCTAACCTGTCCCTGGCTGGTCCCTTGCCTCCACTCGTCAGAATCCAGGTAAGAGGCAAAGAGATAGGAAAGGAAGGGTATTAGGTGAATGGGAACAGTTTCCATCACTTCATTCTGGATGTTCCCGTCTGTCACCTAACCATCACCCACCTCTTTCTTTTTTGGGACTCACGGCTGACGAAAGAAGGAGGAAGGGAAGTGAGACCAAACAGTAGGAGTAGATTGTGTGTGAGGGCACCAACCGTTCCTTCACTGCTCGTAGCCGTAGCCCTTTATCTCACACACATTCCATCTCCTAATATCATATCCATGTCTTTCTAAACATCCGTAAAACCATGCTCAAGGGGTCTTGACTCGTGCTTCTGGAAAAAAGCGCTCGCAAAAAAAATGGCGACCCTTCATGCCAGCCCTCTTTGCACTTGCGCGGGATAGCAAGCTCGTTGACACACCGCCAGCACCAACTGGGGGAGCGGCTCCTGCTGCATTAATGATATGTATGCGGACACCTTGCCAGACCATGCGCGCCTTGTTGTTGTTTTTGTTAACGTTTTTTTTGGCCTTGGCAAAGCAAAGGTGAAACGGCGTCGTAGCCGCGCGGCCGCCCAGGACAGCTTAGCTGCGCAGCTGCAAGCGGCTCCCGCCTCGCCGACATACAATCTATGAAGCACAGCGGCAAGCACCTCGCCCAGAGGCGGCGCCCCGCCGCCTGACCGCAGTGCCAGCCATTGTGCCAGCTCTAAGAGCCTCGTGAGCGAGCACGACCAAACGGCATCGGTCAGAAGACACGAGCTCATGGTGGGTTCGTTTGTTTGTGCGCTGAGCTATGCGGAGCGCCGCTTTTTGAACACGGTGGTGGTAGACACATGCCCGGATAACTGAATTTAACGCTGACACAAGGGTGGTGTCATGTGGTGTCGACTGCAGGCTGCGCCCTGCCGGGATGTTGAGATCTCGGAGGTTGCCGTCACAGTTCGACTGGCAGGCAGAGCCTGGTGCGCAGACAACGGCGGGGCTCCATCAGCCCCCAACCTCGATGGCAAACAGGCAACACCGCTGCGAGCGCATCAGCTCCGGGTAGGTGCACTCCTTCCGGCGCCGGGCCTCGCATAGAGCACGGCCAGCATGAGGTGGTGTCGACCAATCTGAGCTCCATTCGAAAGAGGGGCTGCGGCGACAATCTCAAGGCGCCGACCCGAGCGGCCGCCGAGCGCACGAGGCGTGCGGAACAAGTGCGAAGCCCGACGGGACGGGAGACCGGAAGGGTGAACAGCCGACCAGCAAACGGGCCCTGCCGACACAAGTAAGCAACTGGCAGAGCGGTCCGGGTGCGCTGGCCTAGCGCTGCCACCCTCGCGCAAAACCTCCAAGCAAGGCGATGCAACTTTGTGCCAGGTGAGGGCGGGCCAGCGTAGGGCGACCGAGCTGGCGCCGGAAAACAGGGAAGCTGAAGCCCAGTAAGCAGCTGGGCTGAAGTTGCAGCGGAACGCAGGCCTAGACCCCACAAGCGCAAGGGAAGATGCCGGCCGCAACAGCGAGATCCGTGGTGAGGCATCGCGGGGGTGCACAGAAGAGCAACAGGGGCGAAGCCTGCAAATCACGGCTACGCAGCGACAAACTCGGGAGAGCCTAACGCATCACCGAGCACAACGCCCGCACGAGTTGGGAGGCAAGGAGCGACACCCGACCCACACAAACCCCGACATACCTTGGCGAGTTGGCCTGCAGAATTCCAGATGCGGGTTTTGCCGCGGTTTCACTGGATGCCGGGCGTGACGCCACAAGGCCGCAGCACCAAGCAAGGGCCGCCGAGAGGGCATGAGTAATCCAGTCTGCCCGTGATGCGCTGCGCCGCCTGGAGCCCAAGGCCTCCCATGGTTGCCAATAGGAACTCCAAACGGCGCGCCAAGCTGTCAGGCTCGGCAACCATGCCGGCTTGATTTGCCTTTATGGGATGCTCAAAAAAAAGAGTTTGTTTATCTGTAAAATCAAAACAATCCGCTTTCTGACTGCATGTCCTGTGGCTCGCCCCCGGAAACTCTGCTTAAAGGGGCGCCCCCGGGCAGCGGCCTGTTGCTGTGGTGGCTAGCCTCTCCACATGCAGTCCGGGCACAGGCAGCCGGCTGCACTCGGGCGCTTCGGCGTACCGGAAAGTTAGAATCTTGATCACTGCTTCAATCCGAAGGGAACATGCAGCAAAAGAAACAAGAGCACGACCGACAAACCTGTGCGCATGCTCTGTTTCTTTATAAGGCTCGGGGGCGCAGGGGGAAAGACAGCGCGTCCTTTCCCCGGGTCTGCACCCCTCTGCGGAGCCTTCTCAAATGCCCCCACTTCAGGGTTCCAAGCAAACTTTCTTCCAGGAAATGGGCGCACTGATGGCTGCGAAGAAGATGACAACCAGTGCCAGTTGTTGGTGTGCGTCTGGGCGATGCAGCGCGGCCAAAAGGTCATCGACGAACAACCAAGCTCTATGCGGGTATGCTGACAGGATGCCGTGTAGCAGTCGGAGCAAGAAAGCTCCTGTGCGTTGCCACCAGTATGCGGAGAACCGCCGATAATGGTACAGGTTGTCTGCGAAGCGAAGCAGGAGCAAGCCACGTTCGCTTGGGTGTACCTGATGCCAGGCGCACATCGGATGCCATCGGCAGGCTGATGCGTTCTGGGATATTGCATTTGGGGTTCACCCCGCACACGGTGCTATCTAGAACCAGGCGTGGTTCTTTTCCTTCTGCATGCACAACATTGAGTTTGCCTACAGCAATGCCTTTATGCCAATGCTGCCTAGCCTGCTCGATGGACATTTCTGTGCGGACGACCCACCCGTTGGAGATTTCGTTTCCAAAAGGGCCAACACTGTGGCTGGCTCTGCTTCGGCGGCTTTCCAGTTGCCCATGCATTCTGTGAGCTCGTGAGGTATGTCTGCGTGCTCCTTGGGCGGCCACTGCATGCTGCGGGGCAATTCGGACAGGGCTCCTGTGGGCACACCCTCGGAGAGCAGTGGAAGGAGTTGCATGCAAGAGTGACAGCCGGTACGGCTGGCCGTTGTCGGGAGCCAGACTGGCTGGGGCGGGCTTGTCCACCGCCCTAAAATCAGCGCTGCTTCTTCGGACTCCTGCGCTGACAAGGGTGGTTCAGGCGTATCTGAGCTTACGTGGGCGAGAATTTTGGGGATTAATTTTTTGTTGTTGCCCACTGCAACCAAGCGTGCGCTACTATCCCCAGCGGGTGCTTGAGCTGGGGTACAGAATGATCTGCTGTGGAGTGCATGCCTGCTCCATCACAGACTTTGAGTCTGTTGGGGTATAGGGTACGGATGCAAGGTTTTTTAAGCTCGCGCACCAGCGGGCCGCGTCGAACTTTGAATGCGCAATGCGTGACCAGGCTTGCGGCCAGGGTTCCGGGGTATTCCGCGGTCAATGTGCTGGGGAATTGGCCTGAGTTGTTGCGCACTCCTGCGATGCTAGCGTGCTTATTGGTGTGATTGCAGCGAGCGGCTACGTGCTGGATGCATGGGTTGTTGGATGCAAATTGCGAAAGACATGCCGTCTTCGAAAGACATGCCGTGTTGGCATGCGTCCACCCGTGGAAGGCCTTGAGGCACTGAAAGTTTTCCGGCTCGAGCCATGCCATGCTCGACGGGGGTTGCTCAAAGACTGCCACGCCGCCTTGTGTGGCAACTGCTTTGAAGAGTTCTCTGCTTCTCCTGTGGATTTCCCGGCTTTGTGCTACGCGCAAGGCTTCCTCGGGAGACAGGCCCGGCACGCCGTTCATGCAGGTGGGAGTGCGTAAGGGCCCTTGGTCCTCCGGGGCGGAGCTTCAGTCTACTGTACTCCTTGCACGGCGGAGCTAGGGTGATCAGGCTGACGATGCCTGATGCGCATCAGCAATTCAAAGCATGCATCGTCGAGTATGTCGTGCTCTGGATTGGCGTCTAGGTCGAAAGCCTCGAATCGCGAGAGGCCCTGCCTGTCGGCTGCTGCTGATATGGGTGCATGCATTCCTGCGAAAACATCCAACAGGAATCCTCCCTTGATGTGGGGCGACGTGCCCTCTTCAGCTGTTTGTGCACTGCTGGTTGGGAAATGGGTGTTGGGGGCTGGAGTGCCTCGCTCGAAGGCGATAAAGCATGCGTTGCAGGCAGGCTTGTGGTGCGGTCCTGAAGGCAGCGCCGAGCGTTGCCGGCAATGGGATCGCACTGTCCGGAGGAGCGGCCGGAACGGCCCCCGGACTGTTTCAGGTGCTGCGGTTGGAGGGATGCTGCGAGGCACCATGCGCTTGCTGGCAGCCTTTTATGGCGCAGACATGCGCGAATTGGCAGTTGTCTGTTTTGCAGAGACCTTGTTGGAATCTGCGGCAGATTGGCTTGCCTTGATGCGTTGCTGCCCAATTGTCGCGGGTCTTCCCCTTCCCCTTTCCCTTCCCCTTTTTGCGGGGTGGTTCAGCCTTGTGTGGCTTGTGGGCTGGGCGTTTGCCGAATCGTGCTGGGTTAGGTGGTCGCTTGGCGGGCTGCGCTGCCAGGGGCTGTCTGCTTGTCTTAGGGCGAAGCATGAGCAAGGAGTGTATTTCCATGCGGCCATGAGTGAGCTCATGGACCATTTGCGCTGCAGTAGGTCGACGATGGTGCCCCAAATTTGGCGATCGGCATGCAGGAGCTCCGAAGTTGTGACTGTGCGGAGCGAAAGGGCTGGGTCCGGCTGAAGCAAGCACATGTTGGCGATTTGCTGGTCTAGTGCTTTGGCGTTAAGCAGATGCACTGCTTGGCACAGGGCGAGTGCGTTGCGAAACACTTGCTGAATGCGATGCAGCCAGCCGGAGGTGAGTGCTCTGCCTTCCACGCTGACCTCGGGGGTGTCATCGAAGAAGGCGTGTGCCAGAAGCTGTGTTTCTGCGCGCGCGGCCTTATGGGAACGCGCCTCCACGGCTTCTTGGTATTGGCGCGCTGAGAGCCGTAATTGCCATGGTATCCACTTGAAGTGCTTGGATTTTGTCATCTCGTAGACCATGCTGAGCAGGCGCTTGGCATGCTGTCTGGTCCCAGGAGCTCTCCTGGTAGTTCTTTTGGAATTTATCTACCAGGTCCTGCACAACTTCTGGAGTCAGCTTGGGAGGCAGATGCTCTGCCCATGCGATGGCCGGTGATGCATGCGTTTCCGGGTTTGATGGCTGGCTCAATGCTCTGGGCATGTGAGCATGCGTCTCCTGTAAGGACGTGGCTCTGGCAATTTCGAACGCTTTCCTAATGCGTGCGGCTGAGATGGAGTGCGCATGGTCTTCTACTTCCAGTGCGGACCAGATTTCTGCAGGCACCTCATTGAGTAATGCGCCCAGGTCTGATGCGTCAGAGTACGCGTATGCAAAATCGGCAACATCTTCAAAGCCGAGACCCAGGATATGCTCAGCGAGCATTTCTGGAACTCGGGCGTTGGCCAGCAATGTGCGCAGTGCGCCTGCTGTGTCACTGGATGCCTCCAACTCTGCCATGACCGGGGAACGGGCACGGAGAACAGTGGTGGCTTGCGCAACAAGGGGCTGAAGACACGGACAATGCAAGCCAAGTGTACCCGGAAAAAGGGGGGGAAGCCGACCAAACTTGACAACCCTAGGTGCTGAGATGCGGGCCATTGCGTCCAAGATGGACAGCTGCGTGGATCAAGCTCCTGTTGTTGGCCTCAAAGGAGACAGCAGGGCGTACCAAGGGGGTGGCTTGCAACTAGGGCGCTCTATGTCACGGCATGAGCAAGAAAGCGTGCTGGCAAGCCTTGTGCTTGCAGAGGTGCTCTTGGCCCAAGTAACTAATGCCATGCACCAGGGCGGTAATAGCTAGGCCGCAAGCTGTGCAGAAAGCGGAAGGTAAATCCGCGTTGGAGCTGTACACTGCATGCACCGCTGCCCCAACTGAGCCTGACGCGGGCGGTGTCTCGCGTGGGCTGCCTTTCCCCGAGTCCGGAGTATCGGAGTCGCTGGAGGAGGCGGCTTCTTGCACAGCCCAAGCCTCTGGGTCCATGGTGCAGGGTTGGGCTTGCTGTTCCCTTTCGTAGACGAACATGCTCAGCTCTGCGGGCAATGCATGCAGCGTGATACTGGCGGGTATTGGACCCGCATTCACAGAGAACGCAGGTTCGAAAACTGCATGTGCCACGTGATTGCGGTCTCGTGGGGCGCCGGATGCGATCTGAGACTGCACCCAGAGGCTTTCGATAGTGTCGTCACGGCTGTACAGTTGCACTGAGGTGAGGCGGTGGTGCCCCTGCTGACGCCGGGACTCTTCTGGCAGGCGAAGCTGCGCTGAGGCGCTAAGCAGTGCCACTTTCAAGCTATGCAAGGTGTATGCTTGGGCCTCGTCCTGGCTTAAGTTTGAGGCTGTGCGGGGCATCCACGCCAGTTGAACTGCCCGCCGCAGCATTGCCAGAGCTTGCGTGTATGCCATGGGGCTCTGGAAATTTGCAGGTGCTTCCTTAGTGATGCATGCTAAAGCGGGCAGCACAAAGTCGGGCGAAGGCAGTGTGGGCGAATTAGCTGCACTGTGAGTAACCGAAATGCTCAAACTGCGAAGCCAGGAAAGCACCCAAGAAGATTTTTCGTCACGACCGGTTAACCCGAAGAGTGTGCATGCCCAGGGTTGCCCCAACTTGGTAGTTTTGGTTGCCCAGCATGAGCCGCGCAGGGCATGTTGAGTGAGGCTGATGCCTCGCACTTGGATGCGCTGAATGTCCCCGAAACGCATGCTGGTGTGTGCTGCCAAGAGAAAGGAGCCTAATGCAAGACGTAGGCTGGGCGTGCAATCTGCGGAGCAGACTTTCTGCTCCCAAGCTGCTAATACGGCCAAGGGAAGCGGCAGGGCTTCCTTGCGCTCCCGGTTCTGCTGCGGCGATGCAAACGCCCTAACCAGTGGATTGGTAAGTGGCGCTATGAGAGAGTGGATCTGGCCTATGCGGGCCAGCCACGACAGTGCTTTAAGCATAGGCTTAGGAGAGATGCGGACACTGGTGCGATCTTCGGTTTTTGAGGTATCGCATGCATGCATCAGGTCTACAATATGCACAAGTTGGAGTTCTCCTACTGAGAAGTCCAGTGCGCGTGCGAAAGGAACACTCGTATGCAGCGGAAGTACTGGGCCAGTGTGGATGGAGTGAAGTCTCTTAGAGATGCTTCGTAAGCAGCTTCGGGCGACTGGGATGTGATCGCAGTCACATACATGGCAGAGCAGGTGCCAAGAGAAATGGCCTGGGTTTCCGCAGTGGTGCTTTTGGCACGCGGAGCGGATGTTTTGACCGGAGCGCCAGGCATGTTAAGCTTTGGCGGGTATGCGGTTGCCTGAACAAGCGCGGCTTCTGCAAGAGTGGCTGGTGCTGGTTCGGGTACCAAACTGCGAGGTGGTGGCCTACGCGGCGGTGGTCGCAGAGGACATGCATCCGGCGCTGGCCACGGAAAAAGCGCTGCCCGGCGTGGTACTGCAAGGCCCCCGAGGAAGAAGAGAGCGCACACACCGAACTTTCCTCAGCTTCGGCAAACCGCCCTGTACTTACGGCCAAGCCAGCGCCCGCACGAGCGCCTAGGCCGGTGCCCGACCATAGCATTGCCAGCTTGCACTCGCATTGGCATGCGTCTGCAAGCAGCACAACCTCTCACCTCGCACCTGCGCCCAACTCTCAGCCCCCTCCAACACTGGACACAGGGGCAAGAGTCGGCGTGCATCTTTTGCAGCACCAACTCCGTCCAAGGACTAGCAGCACGCCGCACCTCGCAAGAAGCGCGGGGTCTTTTAGCGGACCAGGTTGAACCCCAGTGCTCTCGAACACGCCATGGCATATCTGCTGGGGTTAGGGGTGTGGCAGCGGACGTCGCGGACGACTTAAAAAAAGGGTCAAGGCCGCAAGCACTGAAAAAGGATGGCGTGGACAACAAGCAGTTGAATCCACCGGACGAGAAAACCCAAAAACATGGGAATTGCTGCCTTCGTCCAGCTGCAAAATAAGGGCCTGGCCAAGCGGTGCATCACTGAGCGCATCCTGAGAAGGGTATGCAACTGCAATTGAAGTGCACTGTTATGGGAGGCCGGAGCCTCCTGGGCTGGGAGGTGCCTGGCATTGTACCTGGTGCAAAACAAAGGCAGGAAATGGACCGGAGGTGCGGCATGCCCGGACATGTCATGCAACTGAGCTCGATTTTTCTGCAGTCCTGCGTGTGCGGGCATGCGTAATGCAAGGCTGTGCAGCACAGGCGAACAAAATGCTTGGCAATGCGGATGCAATGCTGGCGAGGCAGGCTAGAACCGGTGGCGGTCATGCATGTCGTTGGCGCCGTCCACGTACTGTCCGTAGACGGCTGCGTACGGGCATTGCGGATTGGCACAAGGCAATGCGCAGCAGGCCCGTTGATTATCGTCATAGAAGTGCATGCGGAATTGCCTGCCATTGTTTTGCGCATGCCTCATAGTGCGGGGCAAGCGGACTGATGGAATGCGAATACATGCATCCAGCTGCGAAACAAAGGTTGCCCTTTGCTGGCGCCGCGGCACTTCGGGCAAAGGCGTGGGCCGAGCGCTGGGATTGCCCGGATGCGTGGAGTCGTAAGGCAGAATGCGGCGGTTGTCCTGGTAGGCAGGGTCAATGCTGTAGGCATGCGTGGCTGCGTCCCAGCGTGTTGCCGCCTCGGGGACTGCACCAAGGTGCCAAAAATTTGCCCAATAAGACCGTCATGCGGCCAAGGATGCAATGCAGGCTGGTGCCGGGGGTCTTGCTCATGCAGAGGCCACTGATGTGGCATGCAAGGCGGGAATTTGGGCTCGGCTGGAGGTGCTTTGTGCTGAAGCGGATCCTCAGCGTATGCATGCGGATGTTCTGGCCCTGGGATCACGGTGCGGCGCAACACGTCGGGCGTGAAATCGATCCAGACCTGATGCGGATGCTGCTCTCGCCGTGAGCTCGGCCCATGGAGCCCTGACAGGCGGTGGCTCTGACGCAGATGCATGCGGGACTTCGTTGGCCTCCGCCTCTTGGAGGTCCTGCGGGGCGTGCGTGTGCGGGGCACGCGTGTCCTCGGGCAATGCGTCTGCGGGCAGAGGCGGAGGCTCTGGCCGGAGAAACTGTGCAGGCGGTGCTTTGCACTTGGGCGGCTCTTCGGCAGTGCATGCGGGAGCTGGCTCTTGCGATGCTGTTGGCTCCATTTCCAACAGGTCTGCATGCGGTGCATCCTGTGCAGCGACATGTTCTGCGGGGTTGCATGCGGGTGCTGGCGTGGATGCGGATGCCAATGCTGTGACCAACTCCCTCAGGAAGTCTGAGCTTCTGCAGGCTAGCGTCCATGGCGCAATGCAGCGAGCGAATGCAGGGCTTGTGCGAGGATTGCTGCTGAATAGCGGAATTGGCTAAGACCGGACATGCGTGGAAAAAACGACAGTCCAGCACGGCTGCAATGACAAAACAAGCAAGCAGTTTCTTTGCTAGGTCGCACTTTTCTATGAAATATGCGATGCTTTGCTAAAGCCTCAATGCGAAGAGCTGGGGCGCGGAACATGACTTTCCGTGCAATTCGGAACAACACAAACATGCGCTAATTTGCATGCTTTGGACTGGCAGTTGTTAGTCTGGAATCTGAGGCAATAGGGCGGGTTGCGGTGAGGCCCGGCACGATGTAGCCCTGGAGCTGGAGGTGCAGGTGCAGGCATGCAATGCGCCCACTCGTCGGCCAGTTCCGCGAGTTCGTGATGCCTGTCTGACCAGTGCAGGAAGTGCGCGCTGCGGGGCTGAGGAAGCACGCTTATATAAGTCCTGATGCTTTCAAGCAATGCGATGCAAGACCGGACGACCAAGGCGATTTCGTGCATGCTGAGGCGTGACTCCCATTCTCGCAACAAGTCCAAGCTGGGCTGCATGTATGCGTGCATGCTGTGCTCAGATCGGAACTTGGGATTAGCGAGCAATGCGGAGAAGGGCTGGATGATGGCAAGGTACTTCCCTGCCATGCGGAAACCTGCAAGGCTTTGTTTGCGATTTTCCAACATGCCGTCGACATCGATCTGCGGATCAATGCGAACATAGTCGACAAAGTATGCGATGAGGGCGTGCATGCGTGCAATGCCAAAAGTCATACCGTGCACCCCAAGGATACTGAGGATGTCGAGCAAGAAATTGCTCAGGTGTCCCATGCGATGTATGAAGCGGTCATCACGGTCCATGCGTCGTAGCCAATCACTGAGGAGGGATGCGAAACCATCCTGCATGCATCGGGAAGGGGATGCATCAATGCGGTGGCATTGGGGCCACTGCTGCGGTGTGTCGTTGTCGTCAAAAGCATCAAAGCCAGCATCGGTGGCACTGACCAGGGACATTATGCACAAAGAAGGAAAAACCACTTGAATCTAAAAGGAAACTGCAGCTGCTGAGCATGATGTAGGCTCAGGCAGCTGAGGGCAGGGCCGGCTGCTGCCGCCTCGACTCATGTTTTGCCGTGAGCGCTGTAGGAAACGCCAAAGATCACACCTGGAAAGAGCACTCTTTTTTACCAAGCGTGCAGAGTGCGATTGCTAGCCGTTGTGCAAGTAGGCCGTCTGCGAGTTTGTTCGCAGTAAGGCGGCATGCAAGAAATCACTCGTCTGGAAAATGGAAGGCAGTGTTTGCAAGTATGCTGCAAGTGCGACGAGTGCGGTGAAGACCATGCAGAATGCCACAATGCGCATGTAGAAGCGGATGCTTAGCAGCACGAGGACCATGTCCTCAAGGACGATTTCCACGTCCAGGTAGCTGCGTGCGATGGTATCATGCATCGCCTCCAGGATGTCATGGCGCTCCATGAGAGATGTGATGCGCAAGGTGCAGGCTGTGTGACACAAGAGTGCATGCTTCAGCTGCGGTCGTGAGACACGAAGGCACTAACACAGTGAGGGCCTGACCTGTTGCTGGGGCGGCCGTGCGTTGTACTTACCAGTGCCGTCTGCATCTTGGGCTTCAGACCGGCCTATCTCTGCGTGCAACTGGATGCATCTGCGGTGCAAGGAAAGGCTGTAGTGATGCCTCAGCGATGCAAAACCAACCTCGGGTTCAATGCAGGAAGCACTGAGCCTCAGACATGCCCTCAAAGCATCTGCGGTGCAGTGAGCGGCCTAGATGCATCGGCGGTGCATCATCTGCGGTGCAAGCAGGCATGGGATATGCATCGCGTGTAAGTCTCGGACGCTGCGGCACACATGCCCAGTATGAGTGCGTCGCGCACGAGGCCTGGCATCAAAGCAACTGCGGTGCAGTGATGTGCCTTGGTAATGCATCAGCGGTGCAAGACCATGATACCGCCCAATGCGGCTATGGTTTGAGTGCATCGCGCACGAGGCCTGACATCAAGGCATCTGCGGTGCAACGATGGGCCTTGGAGGTGCATCAGCGGTGCAAAACCATAAAACAGCAAACTGTGGCTGTGGACTGCGTGCGTCGCGCACAAGGCCTGGCATCAAAGCAACTGCGGTGCAGTTAGTGCAGCAGCGGTGCAAGACCTTGAGGCAACCATTTGCGGCAATGGTTTGAGTGCATCGCGCACGAGGCCTGGCATCAAAGCATCAAGCATCTGCGGTGCGATAATGGGCCTTGGAGACGCATCGGCGGTGCAATCTCTGAGCGCCAGGCATGCCCTCAAAGCATCTGCAGTGCAGTGAGTGGCATGAATGCAACGGCGGTGCATGAATATGCATCGCGCATAAGGCCCGCACGCGGCGGCGCCCATGCATGGTGTGAGTGCACTATGTCAACCTCAAAGCAACTGCGGTGCAGAGAGGGGTATTTTGCGGGGAAGCATCTGCGGTGCAAGCCCCGAAATCCAAAAAAGAAAAAAGGGACGCGCGAACGGAAGCGGCCATGCAAACTGAGGCCCACACCGGGCGAGTTGATCGCTAGGTGTGCGGGCCTAAACACATGCGGCCGGTCCGTGCGACATGAAACCGCTGCGCACAAGGAGCAGGCAGTGGCAATGTTGGCCTCACTGGGGATCATTGCACACAGGCATCCGCTCAGGCATAAGTTGCTTATGGCTGCTAAGCGGCCACACACGAGCCCGGCCCGCTGAGGCCAGGGGGCCGCCGGGGTACAAATGGCCAGCTTGCTTGCACGTGAGGAGCTGGTCTTTATAAAAACAGCCGCCGGGACCCCTTGTGCCCGGGGGCATTCCCTAACTTGTCTGGGAGGGGGGGAGAACCAGGCGTAGAAAAAAAACCTGGGAGAAAACAAAGAAGAAGGCCGACACCAGCGTGGTATCCACGGCAGGTTGCATGCTACCCCACAGGGGCAAGCCATTGGCTATGACTTGAATGCGCCGACCGTCTCCGGGCACGCTGCCGACATCGAGGTTCCTGACCAAAGTGTGCATAGTCCATCGGCCACCCACGTCAAGTGTGACCACAACAAGGCGGCACCGATGGGAGAAAGGATCTCACGGTAAGTCCTCTCTTTGGCTCGCCGAGCAAAACGGGGCACGGCTTTTTGGCGCTGGCAAACCCGCGCTTGGCCGGCAGAGTCCAAGGCCAAGACTCGTGTCAACCGTGAGCTGCACGCCCCCCCGAGCGGAAGGCCATTGGCGATAACCTCAGTGCGTCTGTCATCAAGGCTGGCAACATGCACGTTGGCCCATCAACACCTGCGGCCGGGTGGGCGGGCAAGGACAAGAGGCTGGCAGCGCACGCCCGGCAGCCGAGACTGCGCCGCGCACACAAGGCGGTACACTTCTTGCAGCTGCACGAGGTCCACCGTTTCCGGGCTGAAGCGCCCCCCAACCTCAAGCGCTAGGACAACCAGCCTGCAGCGCGAGTCAGGGCGAAGGAGCTCCGCTCCGTGCCGCTCTGCATGTCCGCAAGGTGGTGTTTTGCGAGCGCGGGCTTCGGCAGCGCGCATTTGTCGTGAAGCTGGGGCCTTTTGTGCCGCGGCGATGTCTGCGTTTAGGGTTTTCCTTTTCCCTCATGTGTTAATCTTGATCGAATCTTCGGACGTGTTGCCGTTTTCTGGCTCAAGCCACTCAAGGGTCATGCGTGAGGGTTTACCCCTCAGCCTCGCACAGCCTCCTTTGCATATTGCATACACTTCGTGCATGGCCCGCTTTGTGCCTGCCTGGACGAACTTAGCTTGCGCTCCTTATTTGCCATTTCTTAGTGCATGCCCGATGACGAGCCGATTGCATCTCCAGCATCGCCCTTTTTGCCCTGGGGCAGCATCTTTTTTCTCACCCCTGCAGTGGCAAAAGCGCTATGGCCTTTCTTGACCACCACTGAGCGTGCATCATTCCAAGCCAGCGAGTGGTGGGTGCATTCCGACTTGAGATTGTACATCCACGGCATGGCTGCACTTCCGGACTTCCAGCAGTGCATCGGAGCATGAGGCCGTTCGCACCCGCCGTCCACGGCGCGCCGGTTGATGCATGCCTGCATGCCTCATTCGCCTGCAGCCTTTTCCGCCTGCCTTGGCCCTGGTGATTGCATCTCGCATCGGCATAGGCAAGCGAAGATAGCCAACATACTTTTACAAAGTGCCTGCCTCGCGCCAGCAATTCACGGCCAGCTAACGCCACGCCTGGCTTGCTGGGCCTACACACTGCTAGCGCACTTGACCAAGGCGACGAGTTTCCCTTTATTATCATCTATCCCGACGCGCCCAATATGCCAGACGTCGGATACACGGCTACTTGCTGGGCGGCCGCTTGACGCCCCAGCCCTTCGCCCCTGTGACTATGAGGTGAGAACGTGGGGGCCAGCGGCCGCGGAGCTGGCGGCTAATTTTTGTAAAAAATAGCAGCGCGGTGCGGCCATCTGAAACAAAAAACGCGTTCGCCATCGATCGTTCCCCAAAAAAAACGGATTTACTTTTCGCCGCCGCGCAGCGAGCGCAAGCGCGCCGCTTCGTCTTTCGGGCGATCGCTCTTGCGAACTTCCGTCCCCCTAAAAAACCCAAACGGCGCAAAGAGCAAGCCGCAATTTAAGCCTGCCCGGCGTCTGAGGGCGAACCCTGAACCCGTTAAAAGGTGCAAGTTTGGGTGGCTGGGGTCCCCAGTACAAAACGGCGCGTCCTCCCCTTCCACTCCATGGGGGGAGGCGCCGCCGTGGCACTATGGGACGCCCTAGTTAAGGCATGTCGCACTGCTCCTAGCTTGAACCCAAACATGAAACCTCAAAAGAACAAAGTTCGTCCGAAGCGGCCGCAGTTCTTTTCACCGGGATTGCTGAAAGTTGCACTGCTTCCAGGGCACTAGTGCGCCTGGAGCAGGAGGCACATTGACCCCCCGAAATGTGAAAAGGCAAGACAATGCGTGTCCTTGCGGGTAAATGCAGTGCTTGGGGGGGGCGCGGCACGCGTGCCCACGCCCCAAGGTCCGGAGACCGACAGTCCGGAGACTTGAGGTCCGGAGACCGATTGTGGTCCGGAGACCTAGTCCGGAGACTACGGTGCCCGGAGGCGACCCACGATAATGCAGAGAAACTGCCGTCTATCCTGGCAAAGCCTGGCATAGGGCAATGCAGGGTGGGTGGGTGGGTTTCGAAATGAAACCGCAGGTTTGGGTCAAGGCTAGGAGCAAAACGGCCAACGCATAGTTCGATTCACCACATGCCCTAAACACAAGGGAAAAGAAACCCTAAGCGTTAAGGCATGTCGCACTGCTCCTAGCTTGAACCCAAACATGAAACCTCAAAAGAACAAAGCTCGTCCGAAGCGGCCGCAGTTCTTTTCACCGGGATTGCTGAAAGTTGCACTGCTTCCAGGGCACTAGTGCACCTGGAGCAGGAGGCACATTGACCCCCCCTTCAGTGTTTCAGGCAACCCCGGTAAAAGCGAACCAGCTGGGCCGAAGGCCTCATCACCCGCCCTTCAGAGTGGGGTTGTACCTGGCAGGGCAGATGCTAGGGTCACCATGCACGCTGTGTTGTGAACAGCTCGGCATGCGGTGACTGCACTTTTTTCTGGTCAGAGCGGCTTGTGTAAGCGGCTGGCTGACATTGCCAGTTGTTCTGGCTGACAAGGCAACGGCAGAAAAGGGGTTCGGAAGGCCAAGTCGGATGCAGGCTAGGCTGGCTCAGCGACGATGGAAGCTGCTGCCAAATGTTCCGGACGCCAGGGCGCATGCATCGGACACAGTTGAATGCCTCGGCCCGACATCGCCAGGCTTGCAGGGCTGAAGCGCATGCGACTTTCAGGGCGATGGCTGAATCGGGTCAACCGACCTCTGCTGAGATCGTCTGCCCAATCATTGCACCTTCCTGGAACGTGCGTTGGCTGCAGCAGCACGTTGTGAGCGTGAGCCCAGAAGGCTGTTAACTGCACAAAAAGTTGCAGCGGCCATGAGGTCGTGAACAATTTGTTAAGGCTTGCTTCCGTGGCGGAATTGTCCGTGCCGGACGGCATGCTAAACGAGTAGTGCCCACCACCAATGTGGCTGTGGGTTGCTTGCAGCAGTGCTAACTGTGCAAGTGTTTCAAAGCATGCGATATACCGCTGTGCTGGCTTGACAAGGCAAGGCCACACGGCTCTTATGTCTTGCATGTTCCAGGTCTCGGCGAACCACACCACTTGGGAGGATGTGATTGCCCAGCCCCCAATCCCCACCATTTCATCTTCAGCACACGCGTCGGCGGCAGCCAGAGCTTGCAGCTGGTGTGGCCGCGCCAACGGCTGAATAGGCGAGTGTCGAAAGCACGACGCCAGCCAGGTAAGGCAATGTTGACTTGACTTGGAAAGGCTGGTGTATGGGTTATTGGGGTCCGCGATACGCACCCATGTGGGCTTGCTAGTGCCAGGCACTCGCGGAATGTCTTCAAGGCAATGCAAGGTGCGGCCTGAAATTTCCAAGATTTTGGAACCCGCTGTGATCCACAATCCCGGCAGGCTGTGACTAGTTTTGAGGTCCCTGGACAAGGACGCTCGAAAGGCCGACCACATTTGCGGTGGTATTGAGTGCATGGAGCCTGGTGGGCTGTTGAGGTCCGCGTAAAGCGGTGCCAGCCAGGACCTAAGGTGCAGGGCAATGCTGGTGGCCCAAATCAACAGGCCTATGCACTGCTCGAGTGTTTTGCGAGGCACACGTCGGCTTCCCAGCAGGGATTTGATCAAGGCGTCCAGCTTGGCCAGTTTTGAGGACATGAGCTGAATGGTGTCGTGAGAGAAGTTGATCTCCCAACCGCACCAAACCAGGCTATCCTGGAATTGCACCTTTTTCCATGAAATGGGTGCTGCAATGGCACAAAAGAAGAGCACCACCAAGGCAAACATGTCTGGCGCGCTATCCCGGACGAGTGCACAGAGTAGGTCGTCCACAAAGAGAAAGGCTTTGTGCGGCTTCCAGGCTAGCAACCCATGCACTTGACGAAGCAAGAAAGCGCCGGTGCGCTGCCACCAGAAGGCCGAGAAACGGCCCCCAAAATGGCACACCCTGTAGTGATAGAGCTTCCCTTGAAAGGCGAAGAGAAGAAGGCCGTGTTCCTCCGGGCGAACCTGCACTTGTTTGTGTGCGGCTTTAAAGTCAATGCTGGCGCCGATGAAGGCACCTGGAGTGTCCTCTGGCTGCGTGGACAGCGCCAAATCAGAGGCCATGGGCAAGCTAAGGCGCTCTGGCAAATGGCATCTGGTGTTGACCTGGCACACGGTGCTATCCAAGACAAGGCGAGGTTCTTTGCCTTCGGCAAAAACGACGTTAAGCTTTCCCACGGCAATGCCTAAAGGCCATTTTTTCCGAGCGTCAGCTATGCTAAGGCTGGTTTCCACTATCCAGTCGTTAGCAATTTCCTTGAGCAGCAAACCTTGCACGGTTTCTGGCTCGTCTTCGGCCATCTTCCAGTTGCCTTCACAAATTTCCAGATCCGGCTGCGGCATGGAGTCTGGCTTCTTTGCTGGCCATTGAAGGCTTGGAGGCAAGGCTGATACGGCTCCTGTCGGCACTCCGTGCTGCAGAAATGGAAGGAGGGCCATGTCCGGGTCACCCCAAGATTTGGCCAGGGCATGCAGCAGGTGGAGTCGGTATGGCTGTCCTGCTTCGGGGCTCATATCTGAAGGGCAGGGCAGTTGTAACGCGCCATAGGCCAGAGTTGCCGCTTCCAGGCTTTCGGAGGAGAGTGGGCAGTCCGAGGAACCGCTGTTGACGTGTGCCAGGATACGCGGCACGAGTTTGCGCTCATGCATCCAGTGCAGCCAGGGCCTGGCGACTGCCTGCAAAGGGTGCTCGGGTTTGGGGAGACACCAATCCGCTGAGGAGTGCATTCCTGCTCCATCACAGGTGGGGAGCCTGCAAGGCGCCAAGGTGACGGTGCGAGGGCAGTTAGAGTGTAGCGGCAGCGCTAGCCGGAAGGAGCCTGTTTTACTTACCCTTCCTATGCCTATTTGGGCCAATTGCAGGGCCAGGGAAGGGGGGTATTCTGCAGTCAGTGTGCTGAGGTATACCCCTTGTTCCTTCACCCCTGCAATACTCTGATGCTTGTGGGAGTGATTGCAGCGGGCCTGCAGGGCCTGTACTTTCGAACTGTTGCTGCCGAATGCCCATGACTTAGCGAATGCTTTATCGTGCATGCAGGCGTCTACCCACACCAGGGCGCACTGGTGATCGCGCAGCATTTGGAAGTTGGCCTCTTCCAACCAGGACATGGCTGATGGTGGCTGCTCCCAAATGCCGACGCCTCCTTTGGAGACCACTGCTCTGAACAGGGCTCTACCCCGGTTGTGGATGGTTTTGCTATCCAGCAATTTTTTATGCTGTGTGGGCGAAAGGCCGGGGACTCCGTCCATGTGCTGCGGCGTTCTCAAGGCTTTGGGCCCGCCCGGGCGAAGTTTGAGTCTGGAGTACTCTTTGCAAGGCGGGGCAAGCATGATCAGGGCCACAATTCCTGACCAGCAGAGTCTGAGGAGTGCCTCGAAGACGCTGTCATCCAGGATGTTGCGCGATGCATCACCATCAAGGTCAAAAGGCTCAAAGCAGTCAAGGCCGAGGCTAATTGCGGCTGACGTCACTGGGTGCAGTCTACCCGCAAAGACGTCCAAAAAGAGTCGCTTGGAGGCTGGGTGCAAGTGCGAGTCGGATGAGCCTGCCTGTATGGGCGCATGAGGCGCAGGCTCAGGGCTGGGTTTGCTCTGGTGTGTTGCAGGCAAGGCTGGCGTCAGGGCCGTTTGCCCTGGCCCCTGTGAGGGTGAACACGGTTGATGAGTCCCGTCGTGGGGCAAGGCCGGCGGAGGCATGGCTGCCCGATCCTGTGCCAGTCCAAGATCCGGGCTGTTTCACGTGTGTTTGTTGTGGTCCATGGCGGGGTGCTTTTGCTGGCAACCTACTATGGCACACACGTGGGCGAAAGGGCAGTGGTCATTGGTGCAACTGCCTGTCTGGTAACGCCGGCAAACCTCTCTACCTTTATATGTAGTGCACCAATCTGCCTTGGGCTTTGGCGAAGGCGAGGCTCCTTTGGATTTGCCCTTGCCTTTCTTGGCGGGGCGTGAAGGCATGCGGATCGGCTTAAGGTCGCGCTTGGGTGCCCTTTGTCTTGGTGTCGCCGGGCGTGGAGGTGCTGGCACTGATGGCTTGGATATTTTGGGGCGCAATTGTAGAAGGCTGTGCACGTCGTTTCTCATGTGCGTCAGTTCGTACAAGGTGTCAAGAGACGGCAAGGTGACGTCCCGTGGGACGCTATGCACCGAACCCTCAAGCTGTAATACCAACCACGTAGAAAGGTGTATACGGACGATGCCGTTATAGCCGAACCCGTGTAAACGTTGTAAGGGAGAAGGAATGATAGTTACAACAGTGGTCCTGACAAATGCAGCGCAAGCAGTTGTTTTCGCTCTTAATGCCGATCACGTATGTATGCAGTCACACATCAGATCTTGAACCTCAATTGTGTCTTGAGCCAAATGGCGATCAATGGAACTTGGGAAGCAACACCAACAAGGACCTCAGAACAGCTACCCAATTTCGGCACGGGGCCTAGAGGGTTTTAACATCCCCCATTTGGGTCGCATTGTTCATCATGCGGTCCAAACACCACAAAACGTTCCACTGGCCACGGCTTCAACTACGAAATCGTGTCGTGCATTCTTTTACTTGCTATCACTACACCGTTCATTCGCTGTGAAACATGCCGGGTTCGATTGTACGAAAAGTGAAACATTCATCCTCCAATCGAAGCACACATCCATATGCAGGTGTATATAATACACAATCGTCGCGTCATTTGACCACCAATGAACAATCCAGCTGCCGCATTTGCGCATCGCGCAGCTGTCATCCATAAATGGGTTGGCCGAAAAAGTCCACCAGAGGCGCCTGCTCGCAATCGGTCTGCATAATTCCGGCAAAGAAACATCGGTGAGTAATCAATGCAAATCATAGCCATTCCAGATACCATGGACAATGCATAAATAATGAAAAGATATCATCTATAAGGTAATAGTTCCATCCATGAATATCCAGAGCGTCATAGTCATCGGAATATGTAACCATGTACACACCCAATCATCTTGGACACATGAATATAAATCATGACATAAGTCGTTCCACCGAAACAGTGTCGATGTGACGCAAGTAACAGATGGGGACTGACCCACATCGTACCGCAATCAGCATCTTCACGAAGCATACCTGTCCCCAATGGACAGCCTATGGGTACGTCGGCGGAACTCCTCGTCCAAGTTCTTCTGGGCTTCTCGTGCCCGGACACACTTCTTGTTGTAGTCCTCTGGCAACCAGTGCCCTTTCCGAAGGCACCAATCCAGCAGGGGTGTGTCGCATTTGTTCGGGTCGACGGCCGAGATGATGGCGCTCACATTGACCGCGTAGCCATGCTTGCCAAGGTTTAGGCCATCCCTCACGAATGATATATACTTACAGTTGAAAGCAAGTGCAAAACATCTGAAAATAATATCACCCACCGGGTGCACTCGGTCCTTGACCAGGAGCTTCATTTCTTCCTTGATGACATCGAGGATCCTTGCTGCAATCCACAGCTTGTAGAATGTGTATAGTCCCTCGCATTTGTTCACCATCATACGAATATATTCGTCACGCTCCTCAACCGATCGGAAGGCTCTTGTCCGAACATTCTCCGATTGAGAAATCTTCGTTATTGTTGATGGCAAAAGTATACCTTCCTGATCATGCTCGGTGATGTTGGGGTACCTCTTGAAGTCATTGTGATAAGGGCAGCCCGGCCTCCCTTCGAGTCCGGCATTCATCGTTCTCTCCTCACCACCTTCAAACATCCCCCACATCTTGGACAGCTGGAGTGCGATAAATCCTGCCATGTACTGAGCCTCACGCGGCTCGTCAAGGCAGATCGCCATCCGTTGGGAACTTATAATGTCCCGTGACGCCAGATCGGTGTCGCGGTAATGCCAACCGCTGTCTTCTTCTTCTGACGCATAGCCGGATGTATATCCTTGCGTGTCCATGTCGTCATCTTCTCCCGGAACCTCTTCCGCTTCGTCCTCATCCTCCTGTGCTGCCGCATCGTGGTTAGCTTCTTCCTGTGCACGCCTGGCATCTCCAGAGACGTTGGGGTTTTGGTCGTCCTCCTCGTCATCGGAATTGACGTGAATGTAGTATCTTCCGATGGAGATCAGTTGTGCCTCGCACTCCAGGCATAAGCAGAAGCAGGTGGGGATCGCGGTCGCACATGATGGACATATCCGGCACCTCAGTCCTTCCCATGTCTCATCATTCAGGATGACGACTTTGCTGACTTCGTCCCGGACCTCGTTGACCTGTGCATTGAACTCTTCCATCTTGTTGATTCGATAGAGTTCGCAGGCACGATTAACCATGTCAACGATGTAGTGCAGATTATCGGCACCTGTCTCAGTCTCCGGCATCCTCTCGCTGATCTTTGCGACGTTCTGGAGGAACATCGCAGCCGACTCTTGGGAGAGTTGACAAAGCCAGGGCAGATCTCGTTCTCCACACACTTCGAGTACGCCCTCTTGATGTCAGCGTACTCCAGGCGCTTCCCTCCGTTGCTTTTGCCAATCCAAATGGACTTGACCTCATAGAACGGGATCACGTCAAAGACCATGAAAGTCCCATTAGCCGCGACTCCAGCCCCATACCGCGCGAGGGTTGCACTGGGAATATAGATGATCGCAATCGGATCCCCTCTCCTCACGTTCCGTAGCGTTGTCTTCGTCGCCACGTTCATCTCATCCCATGGAGCAAACGCCCCGAAGTGCAGTGCTAGCCTGTTGCCGCCATCGATTCCGCCGGGGACTAGCCCACAGCGTACGATGCTTGGCAGGTTTTCCACATACGTCACATGGAATGCTCCTCCGAGAGTATCACCCATTCTTGCGGAATACCTATTCGCCAGTGCGGATGAGCTCATGAATCCAAAATCACTGTGACCGGTTGTGACTCGGATGCACCAAGGTCTGTACCATCCATCGCATCTGTTGAACATCCTGTCGATGTCGTCCCGATCCACGCCAGCTTCGGTCATTTCCTCCCTGGCTGCCCTCGTGTCGTTCGGGTTCATGATGCTCGGAAACCTTGCTGCCAAAACCTGGAATCTCGATTTTCTGCTTCCGGATTCCTGCCACTTGATCACCTCCATGATGCCCATGTATCGTTTCGCTCTCGTGGTGTATGGTGGGAATATGTCGTTGTTCCGGTCGTCAATGACAGCATCAATGTCGACCCATCCACCCTCGTCGCACCTGAAAGCACTTCCTCGGCAATTGCCGATCTTGTGTCGAAGGACTCTGCATAGGTCGTGAGATAGCTGGTTTGCTTGGTCCCTTGTAGTAAATACCGAGCGATCATCACCAATCCTGCATAGTGGAGCACCGTCGAAAGGAGCAATGCAGAAGTTGACACTCTTGCCAAGTTGCATCACGTCCACTTGCTCAAGGATTGCACCTTTGGGAAAGTATTTGGGGTCAACGATGGACGCATACGCCCATGGCAAGTGCACATCACTCACATCGCCATACTTCGGGATGTAGCACGGGATGGTGTCGCATCCCATCTCAAGCGTCTTCTTGAATGTCCTGCTGTCCCCGCACGGGTTGTAGGTGAGGTCGACGCCACCACATTGTAGCTCTCCTCCCTCAGCCGTGTCAGCCATCTCCACCAAATTAATAGTGTAGCTGTACATCTCAATTGTTTCTTTCCCTGCTTGTCCCCCTTTCTTTCTTTCCTTGGACGTTGATGAGGACGGTTCCTCCGTATCCCCCATGTCTTCATCAGATGAAGCAGGGTCACTGCTGAGTAGCTCACGGAGCACCTTCATCGCCTTCTCATTTCCAGCAGCCTCCTCAATGTCCTTGCAGTCGCCGTCGTGGGCCAGGTTCGCGCACTTCTTACAGATCCCCATATCTCCCATGCACTTCTCCATTGACTCCAGGAATCCTAGTGCCGCTCTCCGCCCGTCGATCACTCGCTGCTTCTTGTCTTCCTTCTCAGTATTGGTTTGAGAACTTCGACTCGGGTCTGGTGCTTGACCAAGACCCTCATCTTCGCCCTCCGTGGCCTTTCTCTTGGAACCTTGTGCAGAGGGCTCGGTGATCAGGGATCGTGGATGTCTGGGCTTGACCTTGTTCATGATGTCAAGCACCTCCTTCGTGGGCACGCCGAGCTGTGCGGACGGTCTGTTCCGCTTTCTGTTCTGGCCCGTCGTGTGGGTCACGTTCCCAGCGAGGTGTCGCACTATTGACTGCTCGAACTCCCTCTTGATCTTCCATGCATCCTTCCACAGTGGCAGTTCGTGCTGGAAGTACGACATCACCTCAAAGAATCCCAACACCATCTCGACGACGTCTCCCAATGATTCCTCGTTCGTGGTTTGTCCCAGGAGTTCATACATCGTTCCTTGGTCGAGCACACTCTTGATCCAGGACGAATATGCCACATTGCCAAGATCCTTGCCTATCGAGAAGATGGACATCCTCTCCTCGACTCCCTCGGAATTTTTGCACACGATCACATCCCGGGATGCGCACAATTGCTTCCCGTGACCGTTGTTGTAGAACTGCGCTGCTTGATCCACAGTCATGCTCACGAATCCCACGTGAGAAAGCTCCTTCTTCAGCCTTGAATACACGAGCTCCCGTATGATCGTGATCATGGCCTGGATATTGTTGACGTCCACCATGAGGTTTTGAAGGTCGGGGATTGCCACCACGCATTCCGCGAAGAGGCGCGTGTACATTTTCTTCCCCTCGATAGACATTGCAATACCGTTCGTGTCCGCGTTCCAGTTCGCGCAACAGTTCACGCAAGAAGAGGGATTGTACTTCGAATTCGGTCCGAGCACCTTCGACTTGCTCATCTGCATCTCTTTAGCGCAAAGTTCGCAGATAAACTTGCTGAGCTCCGTGACCGTATACCATCGAAGACGTTGATCACCGGCATCGGCTTTCCCAAAAGCATCCTGCTCGCCGTGTCCTTCATCTTGCTGCTCTTGTTTCCTCTTCGACTGTGCAGTGAAGGTCGGCTTGTACTCGAATTTCACCTTCGATTCCTCCATGTTCTTCGGGATGTTGAATCGAAGGTCGGGCTCGTTTATGCACGTCCCCTCCAGCTCACACACAAACGCGTTGCTTGGTGCGACCGCATCGATGGATTTCTCAATCAGCAGTCGTTTCAGGAGGAAGTGTTGCAAGTTCGAGCTCCCAGGGATCTTGTAGTTCTTTCCTGTGAGCGCATGAACCACGCGCCACAGGCGATCGTTCTCGGTCACCAGCGCGCCTGCCGCCTTGCAGATCTCGCTAACCTTGTTGGCGATCGTCCCCAAGTCCCCTCTTCCACCATGGAAAGCAACATCGCGATTCACGCACACCACGACCAGGCCCTTGCATGTGTTGACGAGGTCAGATATCGCCTTCTGCAGGGAGTCGATGATGGGGTTGGCGGTCACCTGCCATCCGCATCCTCTCATGCACACCCAATCATATAGCGACATCCAGATGTGCACCGACATTGGTGAGTCATCCATGTCTCGCCTCCGCCGTTCAGCGATGAGCTTATCCAGCTTCTGCAATCGGGAGATGATATTCAACGTGTCGTTGGGTGAGGAGACTTGCTCACTCGACCCATAGTATGATCTCTCCTCGATGTTTGTCCATCCCTGTTCGTTGACCATCATCTGGAAGGTCTTCGTGCTCCCTTTCGAGTTGACGGCCCTCAGGGGCCAATCCAGGACCAAGAAGCTCTTCTTGTGGATCATCATGTCGCGAATCGTCGCCTCGCCAATGGGGCTCCTCTTCTGCCTATTGATAATCCGGTTCAACTGTCCAGGTGCGTTGTCCGGGTTCTTCTCCGCCTGAATCAACGCGTTGATGGCTTTGGCGCCCGGAAGGCGTCCAGTAATCAAGCATCCTGTTTGGGCACACAAGAAAGCATACAGCTGTAGCCATGCCGCATTTCCCTTCCCAACATAGGAAAGAATGATCTTCTCCGCGCTGGTCTTCTCCTCGAAGTGCAATAGCGAAGAGGTCAGGCATCTCAGCATACACTCCCAATATGTTGCGTTCTTGCCTTCTGCAAGACACGGCCCAAATACAGTTTGTATGATTGGGTACCCCGTATTGTTGTCTATGTTGAATTTCACATTGACAGTCGCTCCGCCCAAAGTGGTACCCCCTTCGAATGAAGTGTAGGTATCGTGTCCAGCAGTTGGGTTGATAATTACCCATCTGTCGTCGTCACCGCCAGAGTTCATTCGGAAAATGGAGTCGATGATCTCGTTGTCGATCTTGACAGCATCGCTGGCTTGCGACCCCCCACTTGGAGCTCCCGGCTGGGGGACTGACCCACCAGCGGTTTGACTCCTTTGCCCGGAGCTTGATGCCGACTTCTGCTGTCGCTCCGTCTTCCGTGGCGGCTCCGTCTTCGATGAGCCCATCACCCACCATGTCGGCTCTTCCCCAACCACGAAATCCTCGGGGTACTTCTCCAGTTCCCTCTCGATTTCATGAATCGTGCAGTATTTATTCTGGAAGAATTCGATCATGACGTCCTTCTCGGCCTTCTTCTCGATCTCCTTCATCCAGCTTACCCACTTGCGCCGATCTTGGTTCTCAGCGGCCCTGTCAGCCGCGTGCGGTGCCAAACTGATGGAGTTGATGTTCATCGCAGGCAGCTTCGACTCATAGATCATATCGATGCACCATAGGAAATCCCTGGCGTACTCAATCTCCCGGTAGAGATCGTTCAGCTCCCTTTTGTCTGGACGGAAATAAGCTGTATACGACTGATCTTTGGAGTCCTTCTCACCGAGCAATGGCTGCAATCTCCTCATGATGAACGATACGCACATGAGCGAATTGACCGCCCCGATGCACGCATCAGAGATGTCACTGGGGGTTGACCCACAGATCATCCAGCGCAATAGGTTGTTCTGGCTGGCATTCTCATCCCTCCTCAGTGCATATGCGAGGTTCTTCATCGATGCCTGCAGCTCATTCTGGTAGACCAACCCAAGGTCCCAATTCTTCTGGTAGTCGTCCTTGGAACCACGACCGTAGGAGTCGATCTTGGGAGCCTTGATCACGCTCAACGTGAACACTTTCCCCCAGCTTCGATCTCTGTACTTTGCAATTCTCCGATCGTGCCTCTCAAACTCTGCAGTCGTCTGGAACTCCTCGGAGCTCCTCCACCTTCTCGATGACGATGCCCTAGATGAATCGTCGCTGATGAATTCTTTGTACACCTCCCCAACCGGGGTGTCCTGGTGGAATGCTGCTTTGAACGACCGTTCATCGTTGTCCTCGGCCACGCCTAATGCGAGATCCCAGATGTTCGCGATTGATCTCAACATATCCGCCCCTTCCATGCAGTACTTGGTTACGTTGAGCAACTCGGGGTTCTTCGCCAGCATCGTTGCCTCACCGCAAAGTTGGTTCAGCGCCGACACGATCTTCTTTCCCTTGCTGCAGAATTCCCTCCATCCAAGCATGCATTCGTCGGCAGAAAGCTGTCCGAAAACTTTGCTGATGAACTCTAAGGCAACCCTCATAGACTGCCCTTCACCTTTCATCATCCCGCGGCCCTTGGCAGAATAGTACGCAGAGTATGCATAAATAGCGGGGACGCCGATGTCCTCGATCCACTTCACGCACATACCCAGGTCGCTGCTCACCTCCATCCTCTTGGGTATCCTCTTGCCTTCCTCGATGGCGTTCTTCACCAAATTTCCCAAGAAGATTGCTGCTTGCCTAGATTTCCCAACAGGCACGCAGAAGAACTCATTTGCATTGACGACATTCGGATTGGCAGTCATCTTGATGATATTCTCCAGACCCAGGAAAATCCAAAATAAGCAGCTGCAAATGAAGCCACGGAATTGTCCCAATGCGATCCCAGCTTCAGATTGAGGTGACGAACTCGTCCAGCTCCTCCTTGAAGCTTGGGGTTCGGGACTGACCCAGCTCCCCGTATGCACCAGAGGTTCGGGACTGACCCAGCACCTCGGTTGTGCAGTTGGGGTGGTGCAGATTTCGCTCGCAGTAGCTTGGTGCTTCCGCGATCTCCTTCGCGTAATGCAAGCAAGAGCGAGTTTCAACGGTGCCGGTTTGAGGCACCTTGCTCGAGCACGAAAACGGCGAAGGATCACACCCACAATTATAGACGTGTACAACTGGGTTTCTTTGGTTTCACGACCAGCACAAGGTCCATGCTCATGGTTTCCATTGCATTTCTTAGACAACGAGCCACCAAGTTCAAAGTTCCATGATACAACTCTCCATGGTTTCTTGATTGGCATGGGTTTCTTTGCATATCTTTGTTTCAAGCCATAGCGACACCCATCAAACTCGTGACTAGTCCCATCATGCACGACCTCATGCAGTCTCTCATCTTTCCAATAATCACAACTTCCAGGCAACTCAAACAAAATCGCAGCTCGTTTTGTCATGGCATGCCGTTTAATTTCAACGAACCGTTCAAATAATCTCCAAAATTCTCTTTGTTTGGCCTCGATTTTCTCTGCGGTGTCAATGCCGCGAGTCTTGTTGAGGCGTGCCCATGATGATCCCCCCGTGCAAGGCCCGGCGAAGAACAACAAATCGGAAGGTTTGGTAAGCACATGTCTGGCGATTCTCCCCCCGTACTCGCTCAGTAAGTCATCAACCAGAGTTATGGTGACAACCTGCGGCCCGTCATGGCGGGCAAGAGCAGTGAACCAGTTACGTGGTTCGGAACATGCCATCAGCACGATGGGCCGAGCCAAGTCAACACTGTAAAGAGTGACGACTGTGCGAGTTCTCATACCAGGAAGCGAGACATGAACAGGAGCGCGAAGCACACCACCGTCATGTTTGACCATCGCGAGTTCAATACCCGGCGCTAACTGTGGCTTGTGCTTCACCGCAATGCGATACGGAACAAAACAACGACCAGGGACAAGCTGCTCGTGATTGATATGCAGACAACGCATGAGCAATTTCAATCGGAGCAACGTTTCCAAAGCAAGGTCGTTAACACACTTCAACTCTATGCGCTCGTTCGACAGTTCTTCAACAAATGCGGCCAGCACGGACTGCATGTCAACATCCCCGGACCCGACGTGAATTGGTCGTGGTCGTGGAGACCGTTCCCGCGCCGGTGCAGCGACCGGTACGGGATGAAACTGCCAAACTGCGCGTTCAACCCAACCATCAATTCGCACACATTGTAGCCCCGGGTCAACTCTATCCTCAACTTTGAGCCATGACCCATTCTTCAGAAACCAAGTGGAACGAAGCCACTTGCTCCCAAACGGTGTCATAACCGCGAGTGGAGGTTTCACACGCATCAATCTGGGTCCCTTGGCAACAACAACCGGATCATGTCCTTCATGCTCATGCAATCCCTCTTTAGATGTTAATCCAGACCACCATAGGTCCGGGGGCATGATCGGTATGTGTGTGTACGGAAATGTTGGAACTCCGTCAACTGTCCCCGAAGCGGTCTGCATGGTCCCCTTTATGGGATCACACGTGGGTGTGAGCGCCTTGAGGGTATCCGGGTCAGACAGCAAGCTCGGGTCAAGTAGACCAATCTGCAAACATGCATGTTTCCATTTGCGCCCATCATTGAACGCCTTGGTGTAAATATCGGCCGCCATCCTGTCGGTGACCTCATACGCCAAGTACATGTAATCACGTGTGAACATCTCATGCATCCACGAAATGCTAACACCATGGCTTCTCTCAAGGTGGCGCATCGTGGGGTTCCTCCCCGATCGCACGACACCGATCATAGCCTTATTATCGTCATAGAACACAAAGTTCGGTGACTTCTTGAGAATCCGCTCTACCAGCTTGAGAGCGGGCATACCCATCGATCTCATGGCAACGTCGGCCGCAACAATCTCGGCCTCGGGAGTGGAGTGACTCACACAACCCTGTCTTTTAGAGCTGCCAGACAACGGAAACCGGGTATTAGGCCCTTGTATATTCAAGTGTCCACCGGAGGTGGAACGCAGCGAGTCAATGCATCCCGCAAAGTCAGCGTCCGCATACAAGGCCAAGTGCACATCGTCCATAGGGTCTCCAACCCAACCGACCATGCGCCAATGTTTGGTATGATGCACATAGCACATCAAGTGATGCAAACCCCGATCATCGGAGTCAGTCCACCTATGCACGTTCCGTGCTAGGCGATTCACTTGCCGCAACAAATCGAAGCGAGCAATCCGCGCACCGTACAGCAACTTCATCAGTACGCTAGCGGCATGCGGAGCAAGGTGTCCACGCACGGGCTCCTTCATGGCCAACTCAGGAGTCCCTCCCCGTTGGTCCGGCACTGTGGCAGAACCGTCGGTGGGCACAAGATTGTTACACCAATTGCACACGACTGACGGCCCCTCTCTGGCAGGCTTCCGTGAGACGTGATTCTTTGTTTCTTCATGCAACTCAGGGGTGACAACCTTATTCAACTTCACGTCGCCCGCCACTTCAAGATAGCGGTCGACACAGGAACGTAGGAACTGTTCCATGTCATAGGTCACCGTTGTTACTCGGTGTCCGTTCCCGAGAGTGACGTTTCCCTTGCTTTGATTGCAACCAAGGTACATGTCAAGTCCAGTCTCGGGCTCAATCTTCAAACGTGTACGCAACATGCTCCACCCTTGGGCAAGGTTCTTCTGCGGCCCTGCCATTTTGAAGTCGTCGACATACACAACCAGAACAAGCTGGAGCTTTTCGTGAATGTACACTGAAGGCCATTCTTCGCCGATGGGCTCAAAACCAACGGCACGCACCGACTCATCGCAGTGCTGCTCCCAAAATGTTCCCGCATCTGGGTGTCCGTACAGCGCCTTCCTCAACGGGACGACTGGTCTTCTGTACTTATCCCATTTGCATTCACTTGGCACGGCCTCCGGTGGCAATTCAATCCAACACGGCGTGCCTCTCAAGGTGGCCTGTATATACGCCTGAACAGCGTCGGCCATCTGCACATCCCAGCCATCATGACAACCCAGAAAATCCGCCCAACGCGAGGCTTCAAATGAAGCAGGGGAGTTCCCCAAATCTTGAAACATCGCAGCCTCAAAGCTTTGGTTCTTCACTTGGTTCCCCAGCAACACGCCTCTACCCTTGAACTTCCTCTTAGGATCACCAACAGGCAACTGTGAGTGCTTTTCAACGCAAATGCCATGTGCGCGAGCCATGTGTATTTCCTCCCCCTTCGCTTTTGCTTCTCTGGCTACAGCGTCATATTCACGCACCGCGCCAAGATCGAAGACCCCCTGGTCGATTAATCCCGACCACTCTTTCTTCATTGATGCCAATGCATCAGGGTTGGTCAACATCTCTTTCCGGCCTACCGGCCTGGATACTAAAGCGTCGAAGAATCGTACAACTTTCACAGCCTTCTCTCTGTGCTGTATTCGCTCAGAAGTCACGCACGGCATCGATGGGTACTTTTTGGCTTCACCGTCCTCGCCTATCGCAGGCATTGCGAGTGGCACTTTTCCAGAAACTATCTCAGCAGACTCCTCCCATTCATACCAGGTGAGGTCCGTCGATTCGTCGACCGATGGATCCGTCCCCGATGCTGTCTCAGCTTCGTCTTTATGACTCTCCATGACTGATGCAACCGCCTTCGTCCAGTTTGGAGTCGACTTTGATCGCTCCTCAGACTTGAACTTCCAGGCATAAATTACCACCAGACACTCAAATTCTTTCTCAAGCTGAACGTTTCGTCTCATGACGTCTTGGGACTGTTTGGAATCCATGAGAACAACCACCCCGTCGACAGGATTAACAACAATCCTGACCCATTCAAGCTCAGCCAAGTGCTTCCCATCCATTGGGTTCTTGATCTTTGATATGTTCTTCCGCAATCCCCAATTGTACTGCCATTCTACTCCACCCCAGCGGTTCCGAAGCATCGCTCGAATTCTCTTACCACCGGGCATCTGTAATGTCCGTGCCTCTGCCGGCGCGGAAATATCAGACTCTTTACTCTTGGGATCTTCCTCTTTCCTTTTGCCACCGCCCTTCACTTCGGCCTTCTCTTCCTTGGTGTAATATTTACTCATCATCTTCCATTCTTCAGGAGTGAACTCTGGAGGTCTCGATGTCTTCATTAGCCTGAATCCGTCCTTCCCGACAGGATACGGTCTCCCGGCCTTGTCGATCTTAACCTCCTTGCCATCGTCGTTGACGTACGTGATACCATCCCCGGGTAGCCCAACTGACACGTGTGGAAGGTCGGACTTCGCAACCTTCTCATCGCCCTTAGGAGTGTCCATCTCCTTTCCCTTTTGAGGAGCTCGGTCTAGCATCTTCTTCTCCTGCATGATCCCCCCGATCTCCGGCGATTACCTCCGGGCCATCGTCGAGCAGTAGACCAGCGATCTGATCGACTTCATCGTCAAGCAGTCGCTTCTCGTCACTCTGCAACAATTCAGGCTCGTAGTCCTCATCCTCGATCAGGCGGTCACGTGCATCCAGACCGATTGCATCGATAGACATCTCTATTCCTTCCAAAGTCTCGTTGGCAACCTTGTACTTCTGTTGTATTGGGAACGCCAGAGGAGATTTCAGGATCATCCTCTCCGTCTGATGTGGCATTCTCAACCGAGGCGGAACCTTTGCCTTCTTGATGTTCAGCTCTGCACCCGCAAATGCAGTAAGTGCCCAAGCACGATACTTGTTTGCCCAATGCATACCGGTGCTCAACACATATCCAGCAAATATACCAGTTTCCCCTCTCGGCTCGAACTTCTCCCTCTTTCCCCCTCGTGCTTCGCTCGGCTTGAAGTCCACTAGCGCACCAAAAGGTATCTTCTCGCCCTTGAACTCCTCGCCATGCAGCCTCATCCATGCACTCGATCCGTTCACCTCTTCGATGTTCATGAGATGGCACAGAGTGGTGATGGCCTGCACCCAATAACACGTGGGTAGACCGGCATGTACTAGACAAGCCGAAGTCTGGTCAATGATGAATTGATTTGTTCTTTCAGCAAGGGAATTGTTCTGCGGCCGTCCAGGCAGCGATAGGTCGTGGTTCAGCTTCAGCTCCACGCACGCATTGATCAGTTCCGGGCCGTCATCTGAATATACCTGCTTGATTTTCCTCCTCCCGCAGAAGTGCTTGATAGCCCTGACGACTGAGTCAGTGTCTCTTCTCGCGGTGGGATAAGCCATGATAATTCCGGTATATATGTCCCGGATGATGAGCGCATACCTGCCTTCCACTTCATGATCTCCCGATGCCGTCACAAAGTCGAACGTCACCAGGTCACCGAACGTCTTCACTTCTCTTTTGAATGCTCCCGTTCGTGATCTGAAGTGTCTCATCTTTGCCTTGACGCATGATTCGCAGAAGGGATTTCGGTATCTGTTTGTAAGCAAATGAGCTATGGAGTTGGCGTCCTTCTTGAGGACTCCCACTTTCCTCTTTATTGATGATCCTTCGTACACGTCTACTTCGATTCCGGCATCTGGATCATCTTCGTCAACCTCTTCCTCGTGAGCTTCGGCATCACCATGTCGATGCGGGACTGACCCAACATCTACAGGTATTTCCTCAGCCACGGGAGGCGGACGTACCGGACCGGCTCCTCCGGGTGGCCCGAAGTCGAATGCCCCGTCGTGGTGTTCGCCCTCGGCCTCTGCGGACTCACCGACAGCGGCGGGTGTGACGTCGTTCTCATCGTCACCTCCCTGATCTGCCTCGTCGTTCGTTACCATCGCCAATACTTCCGAAAAGTGCTCCTTGAGGTCGTCTATCGTAGGGCGATGCCTGTTACTCCGAAGTTTACCATCACTCACTAGGTACGGGATGTCGTCCTTGACCTGCAAGTGCACGAATCCCTGCTTTGGCGTAACCATGAAAGGTAGTTTACCAGGCATCCAGTGAAATGCATAACCCATCTTCATGCATCTCCTCCCCACTGACAATACCGTGGGTGTCTCATCCAATACATGCGGCTCGACAGTCTCGTCCAACTCGTCCACGACTATCTTGGCCACATCAGATGTGGAAGTGGAACCATTCGCGGTCTGGAACACGATCTCGTCGTCATCTTTCACGATGTCGACACCCAGGCTCTTCGCCTTGGCTCTTCCAATGAGATCATGACCACATCCGGTGTCCATCAACCATTTCACCCGTTTGCTGATGCACGTTGACATGGCGAAAACGTTCTTCGGCATACCATGCTGCTTCTTCCAGTCGACAGCCGATTCCTTGATCACGTCCTTGTTCCGATCATACTCGAACATTATGCTGCTCTCCTTGGTCACCGGGAAGTAGTGCTTCTTATATACATCATCCACTACTTCTCTCAGTATCTTCGCACGTATCAATGATCGTTGGACTTGATAGGCTGACAATTCACGATGATCACTGCTTTTGAACTTCTTCTCGTCGACGTACACGTACTGATAAGGCTCATTCTCATTGTCCTCATAACCGTACCATTCCCCTTTCCGTTCCCATTGCCTTCTCTCGTCTTCGAGGTAGGTGATCTCCCCATTCTCGTCGACGTCGAGCACTTCCTTGAACCACACCATTTTCTCGGGGATCTCGGACTCGCCAGACCATCTCGATGATTCGCTCATCGCGTCGTCATCGTGCTCGTAGTAGACAGTCTCGGCTTCGTCCGGTTCGACCTGATCAACGTCCTTCTTGAAGCTTACCTTCCCTGCAGGAGCCGACTGCTTCAGGACTATCGCGGGCATTGCGATGGCCCTCCTCGCAATGGCAGGCGCTGCGGCTTTGGCGGCAGCCTTCGACTTGGCTTGCGCCTTGTCGTTTGACGTTGCTGGAGCTGAATTGTTCTTGATGAGCTCATGCCTGTACTTACAAGCGCTTCCCCTATCGCACTTCCCCTTCTGAAACGCGAAGCATGCTCCATCATCTCTCTTTGGTGACGATGATCTGGACTTGGATTTGCCCTTTCCTTTCCCCTTGGACATGCTCTCCAACTTATGCTCCGTCTTCTTGCTGTGGGAAAAAGTGCATTCATTCCCTTTCACGCACCCCTTCGCCGATTTGAAGTGGTACCAGCAGGGGTTATCCTTGCTTCCGCCCGGACTCTTGCCTCTGTCGCTGGCACCGTCGGACTTGCCGTTCTTGCCAGCGTGGCCCTTTGCCTTGGCTTTTGGGAGCACAGGAGCGGCATCAGGTCCACCGGGTTTCCCCTTTCTGCCCTTGCCACCCTGGTTCTCCTGTTTGCCAGTTGCTGGAGCCGCATCCTTCCCGCCTGACTTCATCATCGACTTGACCGATTTCTCCTTCATGTCGAGCATCAGGTCTTCCCGATCTGCCTTGATCTGATAGTCGATCAACGCCAATAAGAATTCATACGTCTTCTGAGGATGCTTGTCCGGTAGTCTATGGTAGGCATTGAGGCCGAACTCCATCTTCTTGCTCCCTTTGATCTTCCTGTAAAGGATGTCTCTGAGAGCCAGCTTACTGGGTCTGTCCTCGCTCCTCATCTTCAGCAGCAAATCATACCATTTGTTCCTGAACATGACCAAGTTCTTGTCGCCAGGAAAGTCAAGGTTGAATAAATGCTCGATGTGGTAGACAAGATCCGTTCTATCGGAAGTTCTGAATGATTGCATAACTAATGCCACCAACTCTCGTCCCTTCACGATCACCCCTTGTTGATGTCGTAGTTCAGAGTGTCGTGTAGCATCGAGGTATACGTCCTTGGCTTCGTCAGGTGCTTGTTTCAGCATGTTCTGCATGCCCATGGCCATCTTAATATCTATCGTAGCAAATCTGTCGCCACCTGAATCGCTAAGCAAATCCAGGTCTGGGTTCAACCCAAGAGCCTGCTCCAGCCATTTCGTCCATGCGTCGGTATCTGGATCCGCACATGCGCTCAGAACATTCATCAGCAGTTGCATCTTCCAGGTATCAAGTTGATGGATCTTTGGCCAGGCCGGAATAGATACTCTCTCGGCCTCTTTCCTCGAGATTCTCGGTCGATCATTCTTGATCTCTCGGTTATCTCTCGATCTCCTTCGTCTCCTCCGTGTCCGATCGTCTTCTTCCTCTTCTTCTTCCTCGTCTTCCTCATCTCCTTCGTCGTCGTCATCCTCATCCTCATCATCGGGTGGATCATCCGGAGGTCCTCCTCCGCCACCAGCGAGGCTCAACTGACGTCGACCCGCTCCCTGCCCATTCCCATTGGGCGGGAATCCACCGTAATCCAATGGGGGCGTAGTACCGTTGTTTCCCCCCCATCACCACCACCAGTCGTAGTAGTGGATTGTGGGACATGCCCAACAACCCCTTGCATCTGGGATAGGTGTGCATCGATCATTGGATCACCGAAAGACGGAAAGAGGATCGAACCTGGCATCAGCGACGAATTAGGGATTTGATTTGAAGACGATGACGGGACTGACCCAGCCACCTTCTTGTCTATCCTATTTGAATTAGCCTGGGTTCCTCCCTCAGCGCGTTTCACTACTGCTCGTTCACGATGTCCATCTTTGCTGCTGGAGGCTTCCTGTGTCTCCAGCTTCTTGTGTGCACGTAGTTCCTCGTTGTCAGCATCGAGTTGGCGTACAAAACTCTCTTCTTGCTTGAGCGTCGCCTCTCTTTCCTTCAGTTGTCCCTGAAGCTCATGCATCTCCTCGAGGTACTCATCGTACACTCCCTTGGCTGTCTGTCTCCAGTACTCAGCCTCCTTCGACTTCTCGTCCATCGTGCACCGTTCCTCTTGTTTCTCTTCTTTGACCTGGGCTAACTCCAAGATCGCATCCTGACGATGACCACCTTCGACAACAATCATCTGGTCCTTCATCGACACGTCGGACTCATACTGTTTGACGATCTCTTCTTTTTCGCGAAGCAAGCAATCTGCTCTCTTCGATTCCTGTTCCGCAAATACTGTAACGTCATTCAGCCTCGCCATCAGCTGTTCCCTGGAGTCCTCCAAAGAGTACGTCTCGGGGCGCTTGACGAGTGCATGCTCCAACTGTGATTTCAGACTTTGGACCATCTCCTCCTCGTTGAACTTCTCGATAGATGTAGAAGATTCTATGCCTCTGATCTGTTGCTGATAAACTGATATCTGTTGTGAAGCCTCACGGTGTATCTGATTTGCACGTATAGCTGATTCCTGCGCGGCCGACTTCTCGCTTGCCATGTAGGATTCCATCAATGCAATTTCCCGCTTCTGGTCCATGATAGTTCCTTCAGCTTGCCTCATCTGTTGCATTATAATATTCGACTCCATGTCTTTCTTCTCCCCGTACTGAAATGCGTTCATTTCCACCTTGCGCATCTGTTGGGCTTCTTCCCCAAACTTGCGCCATGCCTCAGCCATGTGGTGTTGGTGGTGACTCACTAGATGTCCCGACTGCTTGCTGGCAATCTCGCATCGTCTTTCCAGCTCCTGGATCCGGATGTGCTTCCATAGTCTTCTTGGTTAAGATTCGCCATTGCTGCCGACATTTCATCAAGTGTCTTCTGATATTCCCCGATCTCCACCTCCATCTTATTCTTCTCTTTGATCACGGCGCGAAAATCTGCACTGGTGGGTGATTTTGACCTCCCACCCTTCGATGTCGATCTCACGCCCTTCTGCGACGTCCGTGGTGTCGCAGGCGAAGATGATGATCTTCTCGGTGGGGATTCTCTTTTCTTCGACTCCTGATGAACATCGATCTGCTTCCATGATCTTGTGGGAGTAGATATGTCGCTGAATAGCGCGGAACCTCCGCTCCCAGGTTCATCCTGTGAATCTGCAACCATATCCATCACCGCAGGAAGAGCCATCAATCCATTGGATCCCTCTGAGCAGCTGTTCCCAAAAGTTGCAGTACTTGGGCTCGCCGAAGACGCCATTGTACTGTGTAGGTTATCGTTCCTTTATTGTCCCTGTACCCGCAATAAACCAGCTGTCTCCCAGTCCAGTGTAGAGCTGGTTACGGCTGATAACCTGTCAAGAGACGGCAAGGTGACGTCCCGTGGGACGCTATGCACCGAACCCTCAAGCTTGTATACCAACCACGTAGAAAGGTGTATACGGACGATGCCGTTATAGCCGAACCCGTGTAAGCATTTGTAAGGGAGAAGGAATGATAGTTACAACAGTAGTCCTGACAAATGCAGCGCAAGCGAAGTGTTTTCGCTCTCAATGCCGATCACGTATGTATGCAGTCACACATCAGATCTTGAACCTCAATTTGTCTTGAGCCAAATGGCGATCAATGGAACTTGGGAAGCAACACCAACAAGGACCTCAGAACAGCTACCCAATTTCGGCACGGGGCCTAGAGGGTTTTAACACAAGGCATCATCCAGGGACCATTGCTGCACCAGAAGGTCGGATATGGCTGCCCAGAGCTTGCGATCGGCCGACAGAAGCTCTTGGGTATTCACCGTGCGAAGGCCTAGGTTCGGATCTGGCTGTGTGAGACACAAATCGGCTATCTTCTTGTCGAAGGCCTTGAGGTTGGACAGGTGCGCTGCTTGGCACAAGGCTAGGGCATTGCGAAACACTGTCTGGATACGGGTGAGCCACCCCGCTGCCAGCGAGTGGTGCTCCACCAAGACCTCTGGCGTGTCGTCGAAAAAGGCCTGGCTCAGGAGCTGCAACTCCGAGCGAACCGCTCGGGCTGACTTCGCTTCCATGCGCTCCTGGTATTGCCGTGATGAAAGGCGATATTGCCAGGGCACCCACTTTAGGGATTGTCCGGGCTTCAGGCCCTCGTGCACGAGGCTCAGAAGGCGGATGGACGGCGTAGTGTCCGCGTCCAGCAGCTCGCCTGGGTAGTTGGATTTGAAGGCTTCTATCAGGCTGGACACGCGTTCGGATGTGAGCTTGGGTGGCAAATGCTCTGCCCAAGATGCGAGTTGATTGGGCTGCGTGCATGGCGATCCGGAACTGGCGGCTGGTTCGGGAGGCTCTGAGCGCAGGCTGAGCCGATGGCATTCGGCTAGGGCTTTCCTAAGGCGCGCGGCTGCCACACTAGATTCTGGATCTTCTATGCTGTTGGCTGTCCAGAAGTCCCTGGCAGACAGTATGAAAGGCTGCAAGTCCGCAATGTTGGGGAAGGCAAAGGCGAAGTCCGACGGGCAGTCGAAACCTCTGGCCAAAACGAGGTCCCGCAGGCCTTCAGGGACCCTGGCTTCTGTCAGGACGTCCTGTAGCCGATCACGATCCATGTGCATCAGTCACGAATGCTTGAGGGCGGTTTGAGCGGTAAAAAAGGAAAGCTGCGAATGTGTACAGTCAGTGCAGATGGCAACACTGGACTGGCACCTGAGCACTGCTGAGTTGCCGGCCTCGAAAAAAGGCGTACCTAAGTGAGCGATCCGTGTGCAATCTCGGTGGTGCTGTGTGAGTCAAGGCAGCGCATGAGCGTTGATTTTAGCACAGCACGGCCATACACGCCTTGCGTTTGCAGAGCTGCATGTCGGGGTGAATCTGATGCACTGGGTACGAGCAATGCTTGAGGTGCAAGCCACAGGATGTCTGTACTGAATTGTTGTGAGTGCACTGCACGGCATGCACGGATCCCCAGGGCACCAGGCGGACGCCAATGGAATCGACGGCAAGGGTTGGCTCTTGTGTGCAAGGCGAGAGAGTTGGCGAGCCCACCGGCTCCTCTGGTGGCTCTTCGTCGGACTCGGCCTCCGAGGATTCCAAGGCGGCTCTTGCCACGGCTAGGGCTTCCTCATCTGCATCCAGGGCTGTAGACAGCAAATTGTCCACTTCCCTGTGATACAGGAATCTTGTCAGGCTGGGCGGGAGGCTCTGAAGCGGCAGGTGGCTAGGAGGGCTGCCCCGCGGGACCTGAAAGGCCGGTTCCACGGTTGGGTGCTGCCCCCCCCGAGCCATCGGGCGAGGTGGTCTCCAGCCCCTGCGTGGCGGAGCTGAGCTCTGACTGCACCCACAAGGCTTCTATGGTGTCATCCCTGCTGTATAGCAGTGCGGACGAAAGGCGATGGTGACCTTGAAGCCTTCTGCTGTCTTCTGGCAGACGTAGCTGCGCAGCTGCACTGAGTAAGGCGCATTTAAGGCTGTGAAGGGTGAACGAAGAAGCCTCATGCTGGGTAACCAGCTGACCTCCTTCTGATTTCCACGGCAACTGTATGGCCCAACGAAGGCAAACCAGTGCCTGCAAATAGGACATCGGGCGTGAAAGGCTGGGGCATGTGTGAGACTCCAGATTTGGAATGCAGGGCAAAATGAAATCTGGCACAAATGAGTCTCCCCATTCGGAGTGGGTGGCGTCAAGGGCTTGACTCAGCAGGGCCAGCCACTTCACTAGCCAGGATGTGCTGATATCCTCACCCCGGAAGCCGAAAGGCAAGCATGCAAAGGGCTGTCCTTGGCAGGTTGTTTTGGTGGCCCAACATAGGCCCCTGAGTGCCTGTGCAGACAGCGAAAGAGCGGAGGGCTTGATTCTCTGAATGTCGCCAAATCTTAGGCTGCAATGGGCGCACAAAAGCAAGGCACCTAGTAGCAGGCCCACAGCGGGCGTGCAAGTGGGGGACACTATGTGTTCCTCCCAGGCTGCAAGAATGGCTAGTGGCAAGGGCAAGGCCTCCCGTCGATCGTGTGGTTTGGGGCTGTAGGCGAAAGACTTGATTAAGGGGCTGCTCATCAAGTCTAACAGGCTGGATATTTGCCCAATGCGTGCAAACCAAGACAGGGCCTTGCTCATCATGACGGCACTGCATTTAAGTGCTGTGCGGTCCTCTGCCTGGGACACATGGCAGCCTGCGATGAAGTCTGAAAGGTGGGCCAGGGTAAGGCCCGGCAAATCACCCACGCACTGATGTACAAAGGCGAGAAAAAGGCGGATGGCACGGAGGTACTGCGACAACGTGCCCCCCGAAAATTTCCGCAGTGACGCTTCAACAAGAATCTGAGGGTGCTGCGAGGCTTCCAGGGCTTGCGCCAGCTTACTGCTAGCGACGCAGGATTTGAGTATCAAAACCCATTCGGCTGTACACTTGTCCTTCAGTGTGGCCTGCAGCTGGGCAGTGGAGGAGGGCTCAGCTGGACGGGTTGGGCCACACGGCCCGGGCAATTTCGGCCTGGTGCCGAGAACACGCGGCGTGAGGGCAACACTGTGGGTGGTGTGCTGAGTAGGGATCGAATCTGATCTGTGCGTTCCTGGCTGAAGTGAGACTGCAAAGCTAGACTGCGTGGCCAAGGCCTGCAGGGCGGCTTGGGCAGGGGGCATGAAACAGGGTCTACCCAGGACCTCAGTGGGATGCACTCTGGCACAGGGCACCCTGGTCTTAGATTAGCTATTGAAGGCCTAGGGCAAGGCGGAAGTGTTGCATTGCTCCGCAGTTGAAAGCGGAGATCGCTCACAGAGGCGCGCAATGGGTAAGGCCTGGACCGATTGCCGTGATCTTTGCCTGAGGGCCAGCTAAGCACCGGGTGGGCTTTGGCAGTCGTTCCTGGCGATATGAAGTCAGAGGCAGTAGCCGGGCGTACGGCTGGAGGGCCTGACCACTGGTTTGGGCATATGGCAGGGCAGTTTGCATCCATCTCGTCGGAAAGGCCATCGGGGGAGAATGAAAAAGCCCGCCCCCAAAACTGTTTGTTGCGATAAGGCATCGAGCCTAACTGCAGTGCTGGTCAAGATCGAGGCAAATGCACTAGCGATGCATCTGAGGTGTTGACTCGAAGGCTGGCAGTGTACCTGCGCCGTTGCAGAACCAATATTAGTCTGCAATGTTAGGGCGGAGTACAACAAGGCCAGGCCGTTTTCTTGCATCTGCTGCCTGCGGAGCGAGTTGTAAGGAGGGCCAACGCACTGTGCAGGTGGCTCGGGTAAGGCGATGGGTAGCAAACAAGGCTAATGCGTACAAAGGACAGCGAGTATGCAACATAAACATGCACGGAGCGCACTGCGCAGCCCTCCTAAAGCTGAGTTGTGCGTGCATGCACAGGGCAAGGCATCAATACATGGCCACGTTGGGCTGCATGGACTCATAGCACCGGCTGCAATAGTGCGAAGTGTGCGTGTCCTCAACCAAAGGCATCCGGTCATTGATGATGCGGCCGCAGGCGGAGTGGAAGGGACAAGGCGATGATGCACAAGGCAATGCGCAGCACACGCGGGACTGGTCGTCCAGGTACCAGGCTTTGGCTCCCCCCCCACTCGCGCTGCCTTCATAGTGCAAGGCAGTCGCATGGCCGGAATTTGCGCACACTGCTCCAGCTGAGCTATGGCGCGTGTGTTCTCCTGCGGCTGGGAGGGCTTTGGCCAGGGCTGCGCGGGCTTACGATAAAACTGCCGCTCATTGCGTTTCCAGCAGGAGTCAATGCTGAAGGCGTGATGGTCTTCGTCAATGCGCGTAGCGCACGTGGGAGGGCAACCGAAAGGCAAGTCGTAGAAGTTCATCCACCAGCTGCCGTCCCACGCGTACAAAGGCGTGTCTGGTGCAAGGCCCAAGTGCTGCAGGTCTGGCTTGGCAATGCGTCCTGGGAAGGCACTGGTGCAGGCGTAGAGTCTGCCGGCGGCAGCTCTGGCGCGAGCTGGTCGGCCCAAGGCTTTTCGTCTTTATCGCAAGGCTGATACAAGAAGTTCTCCGCCCTGGCAGGGTCGAGGAGCGGCACCAAGGGCGGCTCTTCAGTGCAAGGCTCAGGCAGGTCTTGAGTAGACGCCCCTTCGGGCGGCAGTGTTGAGGACTCATCCGTGGGAAGGGCGGCCTCTGGCAAAGGCGATGAGGATCGCGAGGCCGTGCGTTCCCGCAAGGCTGCAAGCATGGCGGTCAGGGCTGCCTGGTTCTCTTCCGTCATGCTGGAGACAATGCCCATCAGGTCTGAGGAAGGCACCTGGTCCGACATGCTCAAGGCGAGTGAATGGGGCCGAGCAGGAGTGGGCGCGTTGCACACTGCTGAAATGGCTGCAAAGCACAAGTCTGATGTTGCAAAACGGATGTGCACACGGCAAAAGTGCTTGGGGCACGTGATGATAAGGCTGCTGGAGAGCCAGCGCGGGCCTGTCATACGCCGAATGCACAAAGGTACTAAAATGAAGGCATGGTTGTGGCACGGCTGTGAAGTGAGGCCACGGCAGTGAATGCCTGAGTCCGCTGCGCGACAGGGCTTATTAGGGCGGGTGTCAAGCAGGGCGCGAGCCACACACTTTTAAAGCTGTGAGCATGACGTGAGGTCCACAGGTTCGTGAGAGTGCGTCTCCCTGACTGGCAATGCAGGTATCGCGGGCTGCATACGCACGAGGATGAATTCAAGGTCTTCAAGGCCAGACAAAACCGCATTCAAAAGGCGGGTTGTCTTAGGGCCAACACATGCGTGCAAGAGTGAAACTAAGGCTGACTCGGAGTGCTCGTGCCAGCGATGCTGAATTGCAAAGCGCCTGAAGTTAGGGTCACAGGAGGCCGTCAGGAGGCCCCTGGCTGAAAGGCTTGTTGTTTGAGTCAAGAAACATGCTGTAGGCTTGTGCCAGTCAAAGGCGGAGGCAAACGAAGCCAGGCTGTCCACGGTGAAGGTCTGGCCCTGATTGGCATATGCAATGGCAAAGGTACACAGTGTCAACAGGCGGGCAAAATGCAAAGATCCCTCGTGAAGGCCAATGCGCAAAATGATGAAGTCCAGGTAACGACGAAGGTGACTCAGCAGGGCTAGTTTGCTTTGCCTGGCAAAGAACGAGTCTGTCCAGCAGGCAAGCAGGCTAATCCATTGCTCCACCAATTCAGTGCACGGCTGAATCTCGTGGGGCGAAAGCGCCATTACGGCGTGCTGGGCGAAATGGCTATGGTGTACAGGCACATTAAAGTGAGCGCTGAGGGCAGGGAAATGCTAGGTTCCTGGCTGGTTGCACTGACCTGGCGGCACAGAGCTGGTGTGTTGACCCTCATGCGAGTCCAATGTGCAAGTGCAGTGTGTAGCGGCACACTGTGGTACTTTTAGCAAGAGTAGTGCCCCATCATGTGAGGACGTGGTACACAAAGGCTGCCCAGTGCTGTACAGAGTCCAAAATGCATGACAATGCACGAGTGCCCTCGATCAGGGTGAGGGCCACAAGGCAAACGGCAATGATGTGGCAGAAGAGCTTAATGCGCAAAAGGACTGTGTAGAACTCGTCGAGCATGACTTCAAGGTCTAAGTAGCTTCTGGCTAATGTGGTGTGGATGGCGTCTAAGGTGTCGCCGTCACACTCCATGGCACAAAGAGCAAGGCGTTGGAATGGAGGGTGAAAGAATGCTTGCAACCGACATAAATCAACATTTAGCGGAAATGCAAGTACGCAGGCAAACACCATACATGGTGTACACAAATTGCTTGGCCTGGAGAGCAGGGTTTTTGTGGAAGTCCTGGAGGAACCTCAGTTGCCAAGGGCTTGCGGCGCAAGGCAACGGCCCCGGAGTGATGCAAAACCAGAGCAAACTCATGCTTGCATGGTCTGTTGCATAACCGGGGTCATGAATGATTAACCTGATCGCAGGACTTGGTGAGGTCCCTTGAGGGCCTGAATTGCCAAGGGCTCGCGGCGCAAGGCAACAACCCCGGAGGGATGCAATTCAAGAGCGGGCTCAAGAATGCATGACTGCGGTCATGAATGAAGGCACTGCGCCTTGTGGAGGTCCCGGAGGAGCCTCAATTGCCAAGGGCTCGCGGCGCAAGGCAGCAACCCCGGAGGGCCGCGATTCAAGAGCGGACTCGAGAATGCATGACTGCGGTCATGAATGAGGGCACTGCGCCTTGTGGAGGTCCCGGAGGAACCTCAATTGCCAAGGGCTCGCGGCGCAAGGCAGCAACCCCGGAGGGCCGCGATTCAAGAGCGGACTCAAGAATGCATGACTGCGGTCACGACAAAAGGCGTTGCGCCTTGTGGAGGTCCCGGAGGAGCCTCAAATGCCAAGGGCTCGCGGCGCAAGGCAGCAGCCCCGGAGGGCCG